>VWZL01003824.1:176070-205228 GCA_013396915.1 Stercorarius parasiticus
CGCCCCCACCTTTCTCCGGGTAAACGGCCCCAAATTCTGCCGCCGCTGCGGGGGGTGAGGTGCTGCGGGGCACAGAGGGAGCCCCCCCTCCCCGGTCTCTGCCCGCTGCGATGTGGGTCCTCGGAGGGACTGGGAGGAGAGTGGGGAAGGGGAGGTGGGGATCGCTGGTGGGGGCTATTTATCTGACGGTGGGCACCCCAATAGGCCACTCCAGGGCTGTGTCTCCGTGCCCCGTTTCTTCAAGCTTTTGTAGCGACCAACCCCAAAGTAAGTAAGTTTAGGCTGAAAGTCCCTTTTTAGGCATTTCGGACAGTCGGAGAGAAGGGCGGGTGGCTGTGGGGAGCACGCCGTGCTCCCAAACTGCAAATGTGGTCAGCACAAGGGAGTGGTGGAACGCATTTATTTATTTATTTATTTTTTTATCCAGTATATTCTTAAGGTGAATTCCTACTCAAAAAAACTGAGGCTGGGAGAAAGTATGAACAGTGTGCTCTTGTTTCTGATGCTTATTGGTATTCTGATAGGTGGGACAAACTCTCCCTGTGTTCCTTCCCTCTGGACATCTCCTTCCTACCACCTTGAGCACTGCCTGGGAGGTTTGGTTCAGCTACCAGACGGTTGTTTGCTTTCCAAAAAGTCAGCGAACAAAGGGCTGTTCCTGACACTGCCAGCTTCAGGTGGTAAATGGCACTGGTTCTGGGAAGGGGCTGGAAACTGTGCCTGAGAGTCTGGAGAAAGTCTCAGGAGCCCTCCTGATCCTTCTGCTTCCCGGTCCCTCCTGTGCGTATCTGCAGGAGCTCCTGGGGACCCTTGTGCTGGATGCACACGAGGAGCCTGAGGCCAGGCTGCTTCTCACGCGGAGAAGCTAATGTCACCTGCAGGCACACGCCGAGGGCTGAAGCTTCAGAAGGAGCCTGAACTCTTCACAGAATGGTAGACCGTTCTTGTAGACCAGAGGAAGGGACCTCTGGAGATCACCTAGTCCAACCCCCTGCCAGAGCAGGGTCACCCAGAGCAGGTTGCACAAGAACACGTCCAGGCGGGTTTGGAATGTCTCCAGAGGAGACTCTACGCCTCTCTGGGCAGCCTGTGCCAGGGCTCTGCCACCCTTAAAGAAGTTTTTCCTCATGTTGGGGATGTTCCTCTTCTTCGATTGTTCTCAGTGGCGAGTAGGAGGCGAACTGGAAGGTGGGGAATTATTAGTAGAGGAAAAGAAATCAAACCAAACCTCCTGCTGCTGTGTCTATGCTCATGCCCACTGCAAATGCCACGTGCTGTCCTTGTTCTTTCTGTCCTCCGAGCTGAAAAAGCTGGGAAAAAAGGTGCAGAGAGGGCTATGGAGCACGCAGATGTTAAACAGGGCTGGGCTGCTCCACCCAGGAACCAGACAATTAAGTGAGATATAGGGGAAAAACAGTCAAATTGGTGTCTGCTATGGCAAAAGTCGGGAGGATGATAGTTCCCGGCGTAGCGGGAGGCGGAGGCTGCCCGGAGGCCCGGCCGCGGCCGCTGGATGGCAGCGATGCTCCGCGGCATCCCCCGCCCGGCACCGCCGCGGCCCCCGCACCCCCTCCGCGCCCGGCCTCGCTGGTGGCTTCTGTCGCCTGCCCCTTCCCTCCCCACACCGGCTGGGCGGCGGGGTTCCGACCCCTCGGGGGTGGGGGGAAATGGGGAAGAGTGGGTGCTCCTGGTGCTGTGGGGTTTGAGTGCGGACTGGAGCCCTGCAAAGCAGGAGGAGGGGATGTCCTCTGTCCCTCCGGCTCCCCAAAACACTGCCCAGGTTGAGCGCGGTGCGTAGGGGGATGTCCTCTGTCCCTCTGGCTCCCCAAAACGCTGCCCAGACTGGGCGCAGTGCATGGCAAGATGTCCTCTGTCCCTCCGGCTGCCCAAAATGCTGCCCAGATTGGGTGCGGGGAGATATTCTCTGTCCCTCCAGCTCCCCAAAATGCTGCCCAGATTGGATGCAGTGTGTGGGGACATGTCCTCTGTCCCTCCGGCTCCCCAAAACACTGCCCAGCCTGCCCACTCGCGATGGCTGCACCTGTGCAGGGATGCCAGCAGAGCTGTGCTTAGGGTCTGGTTTCCCTTTGGATGTGGCTGCAGATGGAGAATGGCTTTTTGAGGGCGGGAGAAGGGGAAGGTAACTGAGGATTAGGAACCTCCTGTGCTGGCTGGAGCGGAGGATATTGCATGGTAGCTCCTGGGCTGTGCATGCTAGGTGGCTGACCCGCTGCTGAGGGCACTCACCGGTTCTTTGAGACCCGAATTAAATCCCTTACAAGGGTTTCCTCTGGGACAGTGGGCGCCCAAATAGGCCACGCCAGGGCTGTACCTCTGTGCCCCATTTCTTCAAACTTCTGGGGCTACCAGCAGTTCGTAACCTCCTGGGATGCTCGTGGAGGTACATACCCAAAAGCAAGTATGCTGAGAGCAGGGTGTTGAGGCGATAAGGGATGATTCTGGGGATGGAGCAGATCTGGGGCTATAGACATGGTATCTATGGGTCTGATTTTAGCAAAAAGCATTTGACACTTAGGAAAACTGTTAAGCTGTGTCTAAAAAGTTGCTGATCCATGAGCGTGACCTGGAAATGTGGGTGCCGAGGGCAGGGCTGGCCCCAAGGACACCTCATGTGGTAACTCCGGGACACCACCTTGGGAATCGGGGTGGTGTGACACTGGGAGAGCAAGAGGCTGATGCTTGGGTGACGGTCGCCTCGGGGGTGTGGTGCAGAGGCATCTGCTGTCCCCGTCTGTCTGCGGCATGCTCCGAGCAGGCCACCTACGCGGCGTTCCTGGAGCTGTGCGGCTGACGCAGGGACGGCTCCATGGGCTGCCTTCCCCCAGAGAAAAGACCTCGGAGACCTCCTGCTCTGCCTCTCCCTTTCTCTTCCTCCTTCCCCTCCCTTCTCCAACTCCCCCGGGGAAAGAGGGGTTGGGAGCGCTGTCTGGCTCCGCTTCCACATGGCTCTGTCTGGAAGGGGGTGAATTATTGCTGGATAAACCGGCGTGTTTGGCTGCCTTGAAAAGCACTTCCAGAGCAGTTACGGATTACTCGGTCGGCACCATTCACGTTGAAAGGTTTCACTGTCCAGGCTGCCTCCTCCATAGCTGGAGCCAATTGCAAATTCCACCGGCGCTACCAGCCCCAGAGCCGGGTTTCCATGGTGAATGCATTTTGGTTCCATACCGAAAAGCCTGAAGCTTTTGGGAAGTTTTTTTGCTGCAAGTGTCACGGTTTGCCTGTTGCTCTGTCTTTGCCGAAGGAGGTACTCTGCCTTTCCCTAGCTGGCTGCTGCTTTTGGGGAGGAGAGATGCTTTAAAGGCCTCTGACAGCTGCTGCCCTGGGGATTCTCACGCTGCTGGGGGCTCCAACACCCCCCTCTGCCCCCGGGGGGCTGCGGGAGGCTGAGCTATGGGTCTGTCCTGGGACCTGCTGCTTCTCACACCAGGACCTGTCCCTGCCCGTGCATCTTCCTGCTGCACCGCACTCCTTCCATGCGCACCTTCTGCCTTCCGCTTGCTGTTACAAACCACAATAAACCCGGTTTCATTTGCCGAGGTGCTGGTTCGAGCCCTCCCGACACAGCTTGCGTGAAAACCAAGCGAAGCGTTTATAAAGGGACTCTGCGTTGAAAGGGCTGCAGGTCGCCCCTCCCGGTAAATGGGTGTGAGCGTGCGTGCCCACTCCATGGCTGGCCCGCTTCCCCCCCAGCCTCACGGCTATCGGCTGCGAGGCAAAAAA
Source organism: Stercorarius parasiticus (assembly GCA_013396915.1). Taxonomy (NCBI): domain Eukaryota; kingdom Metazoa; phylum Chordata; class Aves; order Charadriiformes; family Stercorariidae; genus Stercorarius; species Stercorarius parasiticus. The sequence continues at coordinate 179,815 of VWZL01003824.1, forward strand.
ACTTGTTTAAAAACTTTATCTAGGCTTCCCCTGCCCTGCCTTCTAATGCAAAAGAGGTTTTGAGTGTATATATTTGCCCTTCCTCGGGCTTGCATCTGCCCAGCTGCTCGGCAAGGACATCTCCTGTGCCCCGGGAGCCGCGCTGCGCCCTTGTCCTCTGGAATGCTCTTTTCATTGATATTTTCTGAGAACAAAAATGCCTGCTTTGTGTCCGCTGCCCCTTTCTTTCCCCACGCAGAAGGGGAGGGAGAAAATGACTAAAATATTTTCTTGTAACAAAAGGCTGAGGGTGAATCTAGATCAGCTATTCTGATCCATTTAAGGGAAAATCTCCAGGGTTTTCAGCGGAGAAATTAAAACACTGGAGCTTTCTCTTTTCTTCAGAAGAACAAACAGGAGCGGTTACCACTTCCTCTAGCTCATAAACAAAACCAGCCCGACGTCTCCAGGAGAAACCCTGCCAAGAGACTTTCCTTCCTAATTGTTTGATATTTTTTCAGTTCTGATTAGTATTCGGGAGTGCCTGGCACACACGCGGGAAGCTTCAGGAACAGGCTGCAGCTCTCGCTTCACGCAGATCCTCACCCTCTTCTTGCCGTCCCTTGCCTTCCTTGTCTGCCCCGCTCACCCTCCCCTCCTTCCTCCCCGCTTTGTTTTCCCTCTTCTGCCGTCCTTGGCTTCTTCCAGGGCTTGTGGTGGTGGTGTCTTTTGGCCACCAAACCCTGGCGCTTGGTTTTCCTTTTGAGGCTTCGTTGCATTTGCAGGAGCTGCCTCAAGGCTCTAAAGGCTTTTATTGACCTGCTTTTCTGCAGTTCCTTTCCTTTGCTTCCCGGCTTTTCTCAGCTCTCGGGAAGCAGCTTTGGCTGGCTCGGCTGCGGGGGGACTCTCCTTGCCCTGGAGGAAAGGGCAGGCTGGCGTTTGGGCCAAACCCAGTGAATGCTATGAAAGAACAGAGGGTGCAGCTGCCCCAGTGTCCCCCAGTGCGGGGATGGCGTTGGAGATGGGGTTTGCTGCAGAGCTGCTCGCACCTGTACGCAGCGAGATGTTCTCTGTCTTGCCCCAGCACCCTCTTAACTCTGCCACCAGTAAAAGTCCCTTCTGAGAAAGGTCAGAGAGCTCCAGCTGGCCTTGGAGGTCCCCGGCGGGGAGTCCTGCACAGCCACTCACTGTCATGGGACAGTGACTCATTTGAGACAGTCCCGGGGGACACAGGGACAAGCAACTTGGATTTTTTTCTTTACCCCTGACATCCTTCCCGAGAGCCGGTCTGGGGCTGTGCCTGCTGCCAGTGCTCCTGCCCCCGGCCCGCTCTTCCCAGTGACTTTATTGTGCGGAGAAGAGCTTTCCCACATCTCCGCTTTGCGCCTGGGTTTTAATGTGTAACATTGTTCTGAGGTCTGTTCTTGCATCATGTGCTGGAGATTAGGAAATCGGTAGCGATAATAAATATCGCTGAATGAGTGGGTGTGGGCAGGAGGGAGGGAGACGAGTGATTTAAAGGGCAGGGAAAAATCGTGTGTTCCCCATGGGCAGCACTCTTTCTGCAGGGACGAGTCAAGCCTTGACATCCCCTTCCACGGGAGGCAGCTGTGTGATAAAATAACTCATTTTGAGTGTGCGGCTGGCAATGCTGCCGTGTGAAGCTGTGATGTGCGTGGATGTGGTGTGTGCCCCCTGAGCATCCCACCTCCCCCGCAAGCCACGGCCCAAAATCTGCCTCCGGCCGTGGCGGGGCCGATGCTGGGCTGGGGGGAGCTTCGGGATGCAGGGTCCCCGTTAGTCACGCGCCGTGTTCGGTCCCTGCTGGGACCAGTACCGCCGTCCCTTCGTTGGAAACCAGTTTGTTGAGCGTCTGGTGCGCGCTCCCTGCCTCTGGGAACGCACGGCGCTGACTCCGTGACTCAGCCTGAATTTCTTAATCGTAAAACCAACCGTCGTGTCCTGGGCTTTTCTCACGCTTTCCCTGCCATGGTTTCCAAGCGTTTTGTAAACGGCTGGCGGACTGGGGCTGGTGAAGCCTCCGGGCAGGCAGGTGAAGTGGCGTTTGCTTCCGTTTTGTTTTTCAGGAGGGGAAACCAAAGCTTTGAAAGATGAAGTAACTTATCCAAAGTCATGGAGGGGAAGCGGTGGCGAAGCACCGAGCCCCGCGGAAGACCGTGCTTTTGGTCTTGGTGTGGCCGAGCCCACGGCTTTGCTCCTCGTGCTGTGTTTAGGACAGAGGGGCAGAGCGGTGACCCTGGCTGCTGATCCTGGTCTTGAGCAAGGCGTGCAGGTACCTCTGGACGCAGTTTTCCTCTTTCCAGGAACACTGTAGCTACTGGGGCAGGGGACCCCCAAAGGCAGGGGACGGCTGAAGCTCTTTCGGGGAGCAGTTCCGCACCGAGCGCTCTGCTCAGCTCCTTGCAAAGCTCTTATCGCCGCAGCATCTGAGCAGCTTGAAAGCGGCGTTAGCCACATTCCTCTGGGGCAGGAAGATATTATCCCCTTTTTATGGAAGGGAAGGGCGGCTAATACAGCGCAGAAGGATTAGGGCTGGGATTTTCTAAAGCCTCCTGGTTAAGAAGACTGGGACTTGCAAGTCACTTAAGTTACTCGAGAGCCCACGTGTAAAACTTCTGGCTGGAGCGGGATGTTGAGCTCAGGTCTGTGACGGTCCAGCACATCCGAGCCCTTCAAAAGCAATAAGGCACCACAAGGATTGTGAATCCCTTAAGACGTTTTCAGAGCACAACTTCCTTCTCCTTGACTTTCACCTGGAAAAGTTCCCTTCTTTTCCCTCCCCGCTCCTTTCCTGATGTTTGCCCCGTAACTGAGCTGAGATGGGGTGGGAGAGGCTCGGCAGGCGCAGGGGAGGGAGATGCCACGGGATGGGGGGGTGATAAGCAAATCTTTGAAAACAAAGTTCAGGCAAATGTGTGAGGGAGTGGGAGCGGGTTCCCCTCGCTGGAGATACAGCTCCGCTCGGAGCCGCCTGCGCGGCGCGGGAAGGCAAAGGGAGCAGCTCTGCGTTCGGGGGAGCTTTGAGCAGCGTCCTTAATTTCAGGGAGTGAGAAGAGGCTTAGCTAAGAAGTAAAATTACCGAACAGAAAGTTGCTTGTGTTTTCCCTCAAACCAGGACAATCCTCCCTCCCCTGCGCAGGGCAGTCGCTTCTCACTGGGTTGTAGCTGTTGCTCAATTCTTACTGAATTTTTGTGGGTGCTACTTTTGTCTTCCCCTGCACTTTTTCATGTGAAAACGCAACTTTTTACATTCAGGACTGTTGTGCGCTTTTTTTTTTTTTTTTTCAGCTGGCTTGCGTTCAGAGTGCTCCGTTGAATCAAGGCATCGGAGCTGCGTATGCAACTTTATCATAAAGCAAACCTGAGATCGGTTTGTAGCATGGGCTTTTTTTTCCGGCCGGGCTGTGGGAATAGCTGGCCGTGGAGCCAGGCCCCCTGGGCACGGGCAGTGCCGTGTGGCCACAGCTCCCCTTCGGTCCCGGGAAGTGCTTTGCCTTGGGGACAGTGAGGATGGGAAGGGTCCAACTTGTCATTTCTGAGGTGGGGTTTGGCCTTTTCTGGTCACTTCTGAGGTGGGAGGGTTTGGCCTTTTCTATTGTGGTCTTTTGGGAGTGGATGAGAGGAAAACAGCTGTTGCTGGCAGCAGTGAAGCTGGAGATCTGGCAAATAATTCCAATTTATCCAGTCAAAAACCCAAAGGGGCAGGGGCAGAGTGTCCTGCAGGCAGGAGGGTGACAGAGCGATGCTGCCAGCCCTGAGCAGCTGCATTGCGTGTTCCTGCCGGGGCATCGCCTGGTCCAACGCTCGGGTAAAGTTGACTGCCCAAGAGCTGTATTTCGTTTCAATGTTTTTTGGCATCCCTTCCAGCACTTGGAAGAGGGATGATGTGATGTCAGTACAGGTAGAGCGAGTTCTCTGCCGACCTCCCCTTCTTGGCCAGGACTTATCCGGATGCTCATAAAACCTGCTCTCTCCAGCTCCTGAGGCTTGTTCCAAGAGGCTTTGGCTGGTCTGGGGAGGCGTGAGCATTTGCAAGGCAACTGGGCGCAGCGTCTGGAGGGTGGCAGCTGGAGGGCGGCCCTTCACCTCCACATGAAGCCCTTGATGTGTCCCCCAGCTGCAGTCCTGCCCAGCAGCTCGCCCAACCGTGTTCCCATTCGTAGAAGGGAGCTCAGCTGCTTCCCTGGAGCCTGGAATGAGGGCAGAGCGCGCTGTTTTGGTGATGCATCTATCAAGTGACTCCTTATTCTTCTTAAAATGTGTTCAGCCGGCAGAGACCGTCACTGTTACGAAGTTGGTGGAGAAAGGCTGGGTAGTCTCCATGCCATCCCAAGGCCAGGATGGGACCAGTGGTTGGGAAGGAGCTGGGTGACCTCAAATGTGCCGTTCATGGAGCGGTGACGCTGGGAAGCTCAAGGTCATGAGCGTGGCCCTTGGATTTCCTGGTGAAATCCTCTTGGAGCAGGACCCTGCTGTCGACTCCTCTCCATCCCCAAGTCCATCTCCAGCCCTGAGTGGGAGCTACATGACAAACATCTGACCACTGGGGTTGCTTGCTTTTTTATTTTTTTGTTTCACTCCCCCCGATTACCTGTGGTCTGACCTCAAAACGGCACGGTGGCGGCTGAGTCCTGCTGGGCGGTGGGAGAGGACAGCCCCGAGGAGGCCGGTGGGTTTCCGTGTGCTTTGGGGTTTCTCTGCGGAGCTGGCGGGCTCCCCGGCGGCGGGGAGTCCTCGCTCATAAAGAGCAGCGCTAACAGAGGATTAATGGTTAATCGGTTGTTCGCGGAGGGTTATAAACAACCTGTCGGGCTCTTTAACACCTTTCGCTGATGTGCTCGTTGCCCTTCATAACGCATTCCTGTCTGTCTCATGCAGCCTTGTAACCTCTATTAATCACTCGTTAGCTCCCGCTGCCGAATGCAGCTTGGATGGTGCTCAGCAGCCCGTGGAGCTGGGATTCCCAGGCTCCTTGGACCCCACGAGGGCTGGCGGAGGGTTCGGCAGGGCACATGGAGGACAGGGAGGCTCTGCAGCCTTGTGGCTCAGTGCTGTGCCCTCCCCGTGCTCTGCCCTTCCCCGGGAGCTGGAGGAGCTGCTGGGAGAGGTTTTAAGGTGCCAACAAACACCTCCAAGGGCAGGTCCAAGGAAGGTCTTGTGGGTTGGCCCCACTGAGCTGGGGATGTAGCGCTGAAGGTCCATCAAGTTGATGTGGAAATGGACCCTGCTCCACTCTGGGTCAGCTCCCACCTCCCAGGAGCCGGGGTCCTGGCCCCGTGCGGCTCCCGTCCGGCTCTCCCATGCCGGCTTTGGTGCTCTCCCCTCCTGGCGTTGGGGATACGTACGGTGTGCGCCCTTCCTCCGGGCTGCCGGGAGCTCGCCTGGTTAAGCAAACACCGCTGGGATATTACCTGTCTGTTAACCTGTCAGCGCTGTTTTGCAGCTCCGTTTAATCTCCGGTTGTGGAATTTCCCCTGCAGTTTCTGCCTCCCCCTTGCTGCCCCCTTCCCACGATCAGGGTAATTAAATATTGTCTGAGTCCCGTCACTTAATGGCCCAGTTGTTTGCCAAGGGGAGATAACCGAATGTTTGCTCGCTGGAGACCAAGGACATGGGCAGCTCGTGCCCAGACGGGGCAAGTCACCAGGCCGTGGGGTGACACTCGCATGTGACATCTGGCTGCGGTGGCAGAGCTCTTCCCATGGGGCACAGCCAGCACCTGCGGCCGGTGCTTGAAAGGGACGTGTCTGGAGCAACCTCTGCCCTTTGGATTGCTTTTACTGCGGCCCGAGTAGTTAAATACCAATGTTGCTGTGTCTTCAGAAACTTTGATCAAAGGAAAGGTCTAGCCACGAAAGGAGGTTTCAGTTTTCATATTTTTATATTCCCCACTTTTTATATTTTTTTTTTCCCTTGCTCATTCTAAGCTGCTGTTTGAAACGTATTCATTTTTTTTTTCCTTTTCTGAAGCTTGAGGCTGTTGGTAGATGCTCACCCAAGCCTAGGACAGGAGAGCTGCCCGAGTTCTGGTGTCCCCGCCGTCCCCCTGCCCGCAGTGGGCTGGGGCTGGGGACAGCAGTTGGCTCTGGATGGTGGAAGCAGAGACGGAATGTTTGTCACGGGGAAGGTCGGGGTCCTGGGCTCTGCTGTGTGTCCTATGCTGCGTGCCGGGGTTGGAGCGAGCTGGAAGCTGCCATCCCTGGTGAACGTGTGCTCCCGTGCGGAGGCTGCTCCCCCCCCGGCAGCCCGATCTCTGCCCTCCGATGAAGGTCGGTGGTTTCTCCACCTGTGTGAAATGGTCCCACAGCCAGTGGGACCCTCTGCCGCCAGCCCAGTGCCCCACGAGGACTGTGTGCTGCGGACATGGCCCGGCTCCTTCCTCTGCCCAACGGTGATGGGGCTCTGGCAGCCAAGCGCGCCCTCCCCAGAGCCACCCATAGTCCCTTGGGATGGGACGGGGGACTTGGTGTGTGTGCTGGAAGACCGCAGCTTGCCTTCCTGTGCCCAGCGGAGGAAAATATTCCCAAGTACCCTGTTGGCCTGAAAACCCATCCTGTTTTTTTTTTACCGTTGGGCTCAAGCCTGTGCCAAGGTTCAAGCGGAACGCGGTGGCTGGGGATGAAAGCGAGCCGTCCCGGCTGGAGCGCACCTGGGGATGCCGTGGACCACAGCTGTCACCTACAAGCCATGCAAACCGCTTTATCGCTTGTTTGCTGTGCAGTGGGGTGGTCACTCCCATTGGGGGAAGGCTGGTGGCACGGCTGCGTGTCCCATGCTTTGTCCCTGCCTGGGGGTGTCCACCTTGCGGCGCTGCTTCGGGTGCCCACGGCTGCCTTTTAAACACCTGGGTGCTGGAGAGCTTCACGCCTGGACAGCAGGAAGAGGTTTATAGACCGGCTACCGCTTTTTAGCGTACAGGCGAGTCGGGTTTTAAATCCCGGGAGCTCTGAAGTCAATCCCCACGGTCTGCCCAGGAGGTGGAGTTTCCCTTGCAGAGGGCTTTGGGATCCTCCTGGGATGATGAGCCATTTGTGAATGTTGGACTTAATACTTATTTAAGGCTGTCTGTGAAAGCCAACTTTCTTAAGCCAGAAACAAAGTCCTCTAGTGGAAAGCTCAGAAGGAAGAAAACTCCCAAATTATGATTTCTGGATACTCTTTAATTTTAGGGATTAGGAGTCCAATTTCTGCATTTCTCCAAGGTTACCATGAGCGCAGTTACAAATTAGAATTGCTGCAGAAACGAAGGCTGCTGCCAGAGCTCTCCAAGCCTGGGTGTCGCTTGGCTGCAGATGTCCTTGCTTCACCTTTCCACGCTCGAGTCGGGGTGGGGGGGAAGGAAACTGTTTACACTTGGCCAGAGAAAAGCGTGTAAACAGTAAAATCCTGCGCCGGTGCCCTGTGAAACCCATCACGTAGCCTGGCCCCGCTCCCCGCGCTGGGGCTGGGCTCCCAGTGAGCTCCATGCGAGGAGCTGGGCTGGTCCCGGAGCCTCGTCTGTGCCGGGACTTTCTTCTAGTGCGGACCTGGCTCTCGGCTGGTGCCTGACCTGGGATGGAGCCTGAGAGGTGGCGATGCTGGGTGTGCTGCGGAGGGGTTTGCCCGGGCTGGAGCTGCCCCTGCGGTGCGGGATGCTGAGGAGCAAAGTGAAGGCAGCGCTGGATGGCCTCTGTGTTCCTCTGCCATCAGCGAGACCACCCGTCTCTCCCCAGCTCTTAATGTTTTTTTCAGTTACAGTCTATTTCTGGCCCCAGAGCTGTGTCTATGGGGCTTTCCTTGATGCCTCTGACAGCAGGTTTTCTCCCCAGCAGCAGGTGAAGCACGGACCCTGTGCTCCCCGCAAGCTGCAGGGAATGCAGAAGTTAACCGTCCCTCGTCCTCCTGCCGGCAGAGAAGCGGCCCACAGGGAGGTGTGTTGTGTTTTGGAGCCTGGGTAGCCGGGTTTGCTCTCCCGGGTTTGCTTTCCCAGCTCCGCTCCTGCGATCAATGCCCTGAGCGAGCGGAGCCACAGCCCTTCGGGTGCCTGGAGCATCCTGGAGCCTGGTGCATCCAGGAGCCACCCGGGAGGGGGCCAGCATTTCCCAGTATCCCACCACTGTGGGTGGGAGCCCTACCAGCGGTTTCTCTGGTTTTTTCCAGCCCCCCCAAGCCCTTTGGTACCTGCAAGGGGCTCCGGCAGCCCCCCCAGTCCGCTGCCCCTACACTTGAGATGGAGTTGCTGACTGCATGGGCTCCCTTTTGTCTTTCCTTCCTGAAGCTTGTGTGTTACCCCTTGAGCTGCCTCAAAGGTGGGAGCCTCAATAGACACTGCGGAGAAATGAGAGGAGGAAATGAAACCCGGGGGGTGTTGGGCCAGCACCCTGGCAGCTGCTCTGTGACCGGGCTGCCAAAGACCCTGGGCTCCTCGGTGGCTCCCAAGTCCCTCGGCGGGGTGGGGGGGAGAAAGGGAGAGCGCAGGGAGCGAAGGGCTTTCGGTTAACCCCCTGAGAGACGGCAGGAGTCTTCCCAGAGGGGATGTGAGATGCAGCTGGTCCCCGAGCCCGTTCCCTGGGCTGCATCTCACCTCTCATCTGCTCTAGGGGGGACAGCAGCTTTGCTGTCCCCGCGCTGGGGGACGATGCCTGTAGGGCCCGGCCTGGTGTGGGCTCTCCCGGCCAAAGTGCTTTGGGCAGGACGGGTCTGCGTCTCAAAAAGTGCTCGTGGTTGACTTCCCTCACAGTTAGGGTGAGGTCTCAGTGCCGGGGTGACGGGGGCCAGGCCCCTGCTATCGTAGGTACCGTGTCCCCTGGTGCCCATGAAACTTCGTATTAAAAACTGTTCGGTGTTGGCGTCCTGGGGTGTATCCTCCTCCCTGGCTTTCACAGAAACTTTGGCAATACAGCCACGTTTGGGGACGCTTCTGGGCTGAGGTCACTGCTCGGGGGTGTCCTGCCGCCGTGTACCCTCCACCTCTCCGAGCCAGGACAGCGAGCGCTGCAGTGATGGCAATTTCTGGAACTTCATGCTTATTCAAGGCTTGGAAATATTTGGTTTGTTTTTTTTTTTTTCTCTTAAAATTTGAGGTCTTGGTGTTGGGTGAGCGCACTGTAATCTGACTTTTCTTTTTTGTTAAGTAACTTCCTAGCTCTTCTCTTTGCAAAGTCAAGTTTGGAAACACAACCCTGAAGTTTCAAAAGCCAGAAGGCAAAAAGGAATGTAAACAATTTTTTCTATAGGTTGAAATATCGGGATTTTTATCTTTTTTTTTAAATCTGTTTCATGATTTTCAGAGAGCAATGAGCTTGAGGAGTGATACGATCGCCATAGGCTGGTGGTGTCCTCTAGTGCCGGGGGAAGCCTGCTGCTGCTGTTGGGTAATCCTGGAGATACCTAATTAAGATTAATTTAACTAAGAGCTGCTTCTGCCGCAGTTGGCGGCGTGTTGACTTCCCTTTCACATACCACGGGTTTAAAAGTTGTTTGGAAGGACTTTTGAAGGATGCTGCTACGGCTGAGCGGTGTCACCATGCCAAAGAGGCAAAGCCCCAGCTTCGGTCAGGCTGGTGTCACCGCAGTGGCTGGGCATCATGGTACCTGGGGGAGGGCCCAGGCTTGGCCCCCCTGTGCCCACCCCCCTCAGGGAGCCTGGCTGCATTTCGACCGGCTCTGGTTGCTTTGATGCACCAGCTTGCACGCCAGGATGAGGTGACGTGTCCCATCAGGGCTGACAGCTTGACAGCGCAGGTGGCCGTAACCTCTTCACCGTCCCAAGCAGGAGCTGTCGGAGCCCTCTCACTGATGTGGGCAGCCGCGGGGTCGCTCCGGTCTAATCACGTCCTGCCCTTTCTCCCCAAATCTCTCTTAAGTTTTTATTTAATTTCTTTTTTTTTTTTTTAAAGTAGTAGGTTCTGTCTGGGGCTGTTCTAGAGGATTAAGGTCCCCGAGAGCGTGTTGCTGTGCTGCGGCTCGCGAGGCTGGCTTCCCTGTAACGGCTCATTACTGGGGGCAGAGAGATTTTGGGTTTGCTCTCACCCTCAGCCACGTGAGCAGCCTGGCTGGCACTGGATGATTAAATTAGTTTCTAGGAGAACAAATCCCGGATTAGCGTAGCCATTTGCCATGCTGAAAGTGGAGCCCTGCTAATTAGGTTTATGTAACGGGGCTCGCATGGTGTTCTGTAATCGGCAAGGGGCGCGGGGGGGGGAGAGCCGGGGCGGCTGCGCTGGTTAATTGGGAAGGACGCTGGGGTCCCTGGTGGCCACTGGGGCTGCTGGAGTCTGGGCTGAACTTCTGCAAATTTAGAAGAAAGAAGGAAAAAAAAAAAAAAAAGGCATAACAGCCAGCAGTACGGAGAATTGCGTGCTGTGCGATGAACTACCGCTGTCCTCTGCTTCTTGCCGAGGCTGGAGATGTCTCCCACTCCTTGTCTCGTATCACAGGTGCCTTTTCCTCGGGAGCTTGGCAGGGCAGAGGCTGGTGTAGGAATGGGTGAAGCGGTGTCAGGAGGTGGTTATCCTGCCGGCATCTCCCTTTGCTGGGTTAATTGAAGCGGTCACGGCGCTGCACGGGCAGCCTGCTGCATTGCCCGCGGGCGTGCGCTGCACCCAGCAGCTCAGGACCTCTCGTACGGGTCCAGCTCCCGACCACGAGTGAGGTCTGGGCTTTGCCAGGGCCCCAGATGTGGGCAGATTCCTGCAGGAGACGCTTTGTTTCCCTGGGTCCGTGGGTGCTGTTACCCTTTCCCAGCTGGGCAGGTGGCGAGCAGCATCTGGATGGCCCGGCCAGCCCGCTCCCTCCCGCTCAACAAACCCTTGTAAAAATTGCCCAGCGAACCTCAGTAAAAATTAATGGAGTAGTCAAAAGGCTAATCCATCCCAGGGAAATGTCGATTAAACCCCTGCAGCAATGGGAGACTTTCCTTCCGGCTGTGATCGAATCGTGAATTTTCCCTTTACATCCCCAGGCGCCGTTCCCCCCACCTCTGCCGGCGGTGGCGAGGGAGGGTGGTGCAAAGGGACACGGTTGGCATCGCGGTGACAGGGGAAAGGAGCTGGCCCTGTGACAGCTTGGTGGGACGGGTAGCAAGAGGCTGAGCCCCTGCTCCTGCAGATAGGTGGGATGGAGCTTGAGGGTTGCCCACAGGGGCTTGGCTCTGGGGCCCCGGCGTGGGGAGAAAAACCTTGGTGCGAGCGGCCGTTTTTGTTAGACGTAATGGGAAAGTGGAGGTGGGGACGCAGCGAGGCGCCTCCTGCATGTCCTGCGGCAGGGGGGGGTGTCAGCACACAGCTGAGCTGCACTGCAGCCCCCGCGGGAGCTGCACTGTCCCCCCCAGGCACCCGACAAGCCCTTGGGATCAGGGTGGGGGCTTGGTGGGACCCTCAGGGGTTTAAATTGGGGCATGTCTAGAAATAACAGCTCTGGTGGGAACGCTACAACTGCCCTCCAGGAAAACACCCCCCCTCTCTCGATGGATGCTTGGTGGGGAGGGATGCTGCCCCTTTGTGCTGCCGGAGCCTGGGTTTTCCGCGCTCCCTGGCAAAGATGAGCTTCATCTAGTTTGTCTGGGAGGTGGGTTTAATCACGGCGGCATCTGATCACCCCCACTGCGGTTTGTACCCCCAAAAGGAGCTGAAGGGGCTCGAGCAGGAGCAGAAACGGTGACTGTGGGTGACAGCTGAGGCGTCACCCTGTTCATGGCATGCAGGAGCTGTGGGTGGGAGCAGCGGCCAGGCCAGCAGCAGGCACCTCTCCTGCTGCAGCGTAGAGCATCCGTGGTGGCTGGTCTGAAGCAGGACCTCCTCCTCGCAGGGCTGGGTCGCTCAGGCTGACGCTGGCAGTGCTGCCATGGCAGAGCCGGGGTCTGCGCAGCCCTGAGCCTCCATGGTTGGGAGCAGCAGTGGCTCGTCCTCCCTCTCCGCTGGCATTTCCTTCCTTGGGGCCAGCCCTAACGCCCTGCCGACAGCTTTGGGTCGCAGGATCCAGCTCCTCCTTGGCACACTGCAGATCCAGCATCCCGCAGAGATGGTCCCCCTGGGCAGGTGACGTCCCGGAGCACGCCGGGGCTGTTCCATGTCGTACGGGCTTTTCCTGCTCCTCGCACTCCGGGCACATCCATCCTCTGCTTTATCCCTGCGTGTCCGGCCCACCACCAATAGCGCTGCGGAGCTTTGATCTGCTCCGAGTGATTAAATTCGTATCATCCAGACTGACAGCTTAATATACCTCAGCGAGGCCGCGCTAAATTAGTTGTGTCTGTCTTGCCAAAGCTGCAGAAATGCTTTCTGACAGCTACAGGCAGTTGATACATCTTTTTTTTTTTTTTTNTTTTTTTTTTTTTTTTTTTTTAAACCCCCCCCCCCTCCTTTTTCTTAGTATACAGTAAGGGTTGCCGTTGCTCTGTTCGGGGCATCCTTCCTCACGTTTCAGATGAACTGCTCCACCGCCGCTGGAGTCACTTTCTGTCTGTTGAGTGGAAACAGCTGCCCCAGAGCGCGGCTGCGGGTGCAGGGGCCGGTGCCTGTGTGGGAGCATGCAAAATACCGTGTCGTCGTATTTTTAGATTTTTATGCATATATATAAATATATATGTATGTCTTAGTTTGGGTTGGATTTTTGTTTTGTGACAATGATGTGCTGGTTGAGCAGTGAGATCAGTCCAAACCCTCCCTGCGCCCAGAGGTCTCCGTAGCATCAGCGCTTGTCCTCTGGCTGGTTGACCATGGCTCTTGTCACCTAATGACCGTGGGGCTGCGTTAGAGGTGTTGCATCGGGGCCTCTAATTCAGCGCTGGCAGCCCTTCAGCTGGGATGTCAAGCCCTGAAAACCACCTGTAAGAAGTGGGATTAGCTTTATATATCAATATATGGTTCATAAAAGCTGGGTTTCCCAGCTTGTCCCTGTGTTCCCAGTGGTGAGGAGGTCACCGCTTCTTCCTCCCAGGTGCAGCTCATGGTCACACAGCTCCAGCGGCAGCTCAGAGATGGTGGAGCCCAAGGGGCAGGAATTGACATGGGTCGGCAGCGGCCATCCCGCGCCTGAGCCAGCGGGGAGAGGGGGAACATGGGGGGGCTGTCCCCAGGGACCAGCTCCGTAGGGCCAGTCCCTTCTGGTGTTGGCAGAGGTCACCGAATGCCCTGGGGTTTTGGGATTCCCTGGATGAGAAGATGCCTTTCATCTCCCCATGGATGCTCCAGGCCTGGCTTCCTCCAGTTGTTTTGGGGTGAAACATGGCACTTTGCCGGTTCCTCAGCCCAGCGGAGGAGGAGGAATGACGACGCCTTTGATGAGGATCTGCCGGCAGCGCATGTGTTCCGCAGCGTTAGATTTGTGGACCAAACTTTCTCCCAGCGGGATCGGGACAGCTTCTCCCTTCTCATTTCAGAAATGGGCTGTACCTTCAGATTGTCCCACGCAGGGTGACAGACTGGGGGGAGGAGACCAGGGGCATCCCCTTGTGCAAGAGCCTCCCATGGGTTTGGGCGCAGAGGGGAAAACAAGACTTGAGACCCGCTTTTAACGAACCCTTTTCAACCAGCTTGGAGCAAGTGTTCTCCTTGCCAAGAGCTTAAAGAAGGAAAAAAAAAAAACAAACCCAAACCCAACCACCCTTCATAATTGCCACATTTAGAGGAAGGAATTCTAAATAAAAAAGTTAATCTCCTCCAAGGATTAGCAAAGCGTGCGGCGTCTTGTCAGATGTGGAAGCGAAGCGGAGGCCTTAATATTTTAAGACAAGAGAGACGTTTCTGTTGGAGCCTGTCTTTGCTGCGTGCTGGCCAAGGGACCTGCGCAGGGCCCGTGGGCTGGAAGGGGCCGAGGTCCCTTGTCCCGTCCAAGGGGGACGCGTTGCTGCTCTTGGGCTGCGTGTGGCTGTGGTGACCATCAGCCTCGCAGGTGGCTGCTCTGCCTCCTCCTGCTCTGTCTCCGCTCCATAAATAACTTATTTTGGCAGCGAATCCCTCATACTACAGCGTGCAAGAGATCAGGATGCTGCTCTTTGTACCTCCTCTCTCCTTGGAGAGAGAGGTTCCTGCAGCATCTTTTCAGCTCCAGGAAAGAAGAGCTCAGTGCAGACCGGAGGAGGTGGCCACCGCCTCTGGGAGTTGCTGGTTTTGGCGGTTGAGCTGCGAAGGCACCCGTAGGGTTTGGCTTTCGCAGGGCCTGAGCGCACGGAGTTATTAGTTGCTGTTAATTGCGGTAGGAGGTTTGGGAGTTGAGCACATTTGAATGCCTGGATGTGGACACGTGGAATTAAAAGCTACTTTTTCCAAACGCTGGGAGCCCTGGTGGAACTCCCATGTTTTCCCGGGCTGGCGGGGGTGCTTCCTGGCACAGGAATGGGGGAGTTGCCACGTGTCCCCCTGTGTCTTCTCAAAAGCAGCAGCAACTTGTCGTAGGTTTGGTTCCTTCCCTCCCTGTATTTGTTTGTACATTTTTTGTTTGTCATTTGGCGATTATCTGCTCCATCTTTGCTTCTCCACCGATAAGGGCATATGCAAACCCCCGGCTTGGCTTTTGAAACACGGGGGCAAATCGGACATGGTGGCCTGGCAGATGTTGTCTCCATCGGGCAGGAGGTTGGATCCACCTGGTGTCCCGGGTGCTCCAGCCCCACTGGGGTGGGAGACATCCCCCGGGAATTGCCCGTCTTCCCCTCCACGGCCCAGCCCGGCGCGGGGGGGCCGGTGCCCAGCAGGAAGCAAACAGCTGGGCAGGAGCTGCCTTTGCTGCCCCCAGATCCCTGGAGCTCGCCCAGCGTCGGCGGGGCGGGGGGTCGGCGGTGGCCCCGCCACTCGCTGAGCTCTGCTTTGATTTAGTATTTGTCCCTCTTCTGGGAGAGCTCGGGTGAGCCGAGTTTCTTCATTCCGGTCCCTGACACGGGAACACCACGGCGGGACGTGCTCATCCCCGCTGTTCATCCCCATGTTTTCCACCGCTCCCCTCCAGCCGTGCGTGGGCCAGGCAGCCCTTTCCTAGCACTTTGTATCTATTTACTATATCTATTTACTATTATTTGCTGATTACTGCCGGTTGGTGCACCAGCTGAAGCCGCTGGAAGCGTGCTGGATGGTCGGGTTGATGCTCAGATGCATCCTGCGCTGTCCCTCCCAAGGGCTCGCAGGGACCGTGCCCGGGGCTGGGGGGGGACCCGGAGGAAGATGCTTTTGCTGCTGGTCATTTACACCTGAGCCCGGCTCGGCGGGGGAGAGCCGCTGCGACTGCAAGAGGTTAAAACTTTGCCCCTGTGTTTACTTTAGTTGGCTGCCACACTGCATAATAACCTGTCAGCACTTCAGGTGGGGATTTATTTGTGCATTAAAAATTGCCTGGGGCGGGCGGATGCAGACACTCTGCAGCATGCTGGAAAATGTGCCTCCAGCGTAAAAACAGCCTCTCCAAATATTTCACCCTTTTAATAAGTGCATTTAATTAAAGTCATATAACTTTTTTTATTATTATTAAAAAGGAGGGAGGGGAGAGGAAAAAAAAAAAAAGAAAAAAAGAAGTGGGGCCTGCTGAGGCTGCGAGCAAAGGCTGGAATACAAAGAGGGGGTTTAAATGTGCGTATTTAATGGAAAAGTCATCAACAACATGTTGTGTTTTTATTTCCCAGCCCTGCTTTTGATTGCGGATAGAAAGTTGACGGGAGTTTCTGGATTTCCAGACTGCCTTTTCTCTCCCTCTCTCCGTCCACTTCCCTCCTCTTGAAATGTTGCAGAACTATTAATTTTTCCAAACAAAGTTGCCAAACGGCGTTGCTCTTGGGTAGACTCGCAGCTGCTTTGGCTTTGCTCCTTTCACCTTCTGTTCCTTTAAATTTGGATCCGGGTGAATCTTCAAGCCACCGCTTTTATCGGGAGCACCCGGAGGACTTTGCAGAGCGGGTCGGTTTTCCGGTCCCTGCGGAGGAGGAGGAACAGGAGGGGCTTTGGGAAGGGGCAGCGAGGTGGATGGATGGTATTTTGAGACCCTTGGGTGGGAAGATGCTCGTCCGTGGGAGGCTGCGTGCTCACCAACAGCTGCCAGGGCGGTGTGGGCACGGGGGGACGAGGGATGGAAGCTACGAGACCACCACGTGCCCACCCTGAGCTGAGGTCCTTTGGTTTCCTACGGCGTTGCCTTGCCCCTAACCAAGAGCTTAAGCTGGGCTTAATCTTTCACACTGGGCCAGTGATGCTGGGGCTGCCGGCGTGCCAACGGTGTGCCAACGTCCCTTTAACGGCACAGCCGACATCTGCGGTTGTGTCGGAGCAGTGGAGGGTGGTGGTGGGGATGATTTCAAAGCCCTGCTAAAATAAGTCCAATTTGATCAAATTCCCTATGGGAAGGTGTTGAGAGATGCGCCGTTGCACAAAGCGCCTTTATCCCGGCGCAGATGGCTTTAGCACGAGATGGGCTTCAGCGCGGTACGGCCGAGGGCGGGGGGGCAAGGCTGCGCCGCGGGGGCTGCCTTCCCGCTGCTGTAGCCACCCATGCCCTGAGATGCAGCCGGGCAGCGGCAATTTTTAAGGATGATTCCGCATTTTTTTCCGGAGCTGAGGAGAGGAGATGGGAGGGACCACTTTTCGTAGCGAAACTTGCCGATACTCTTGAAATACGTTGCTGTTACGCACCGACAAGCGCAGAACAAGCTCAGTATCCTCCAGCGAGAGCCTTAAACGCTGCTGCATCGGTAGTGGGAGTTCAGAACATTGCTCTGAAATGTGGTCTTGCTCCTGTTCCCCGCGAGCATCACTGAAACGGGTGAACGGGATCAGTGGAGGGGGGAGACCGGGTTCGTCCTGAGCAGTGACGTCTGTGTGCATGGTACTGGTGGGGACGGGATGCTGTGACACGCGCTTCCTTCTCCCTCCAAGGGTAAGACTTGCAAAAAAAAAAGAAAGAAAAAGAAAAAAAGTCTGTTTTCAGCACAGGGCCGCCCATCTCCGCAAGTGCCAGATGCTCGAGGGCTTCTCTCTAATGCAGGATCGTTGTGCATCGCGTTTCCAAACCCGGCACCCAAAGAGCTTTCCCCATGCCCTTCTCTGAAATGCGGTTTTGCAAGATTTTGGTGCCGCCGTTTCTTCGCGCGCTGCTCCCGTCTCTCTCTGAGGATTCTTTTGGGTTTTTTTGTTTTTTGGTTTTTTTTTTTTTCTGAAGGAAAGAAAATCTGGTGGATTTGAAATGTGAGGAAGGGCGGAAGGGTTGTGGATAATATCGGATGCTGTCCTTGGCAGGTGATGCGGAGGTTTATGGGAAGGGGAAGCTTTTCAGACCTGCTGATACAGAACAAAATGGTTTTTAATAGCACGGAGGGGCAGGTAAAGGGTGGGAAAATGCAGTCCCTTGACGTGCTTCCCCTCCCTCCTCCAAGGCATCCCCCGGAGTGGGTCTCTGCAGGCAGCTCTGCTGGCCCTGCCTGGATTAGGGGTGGGAGGCTGAGGACCAAAAGGCGTGTTTGGAAGGGCAAATACACGGTGTGCTTTGGTGCAAATCCCGGATCACGCTGGAGTGCCGCAGCATGGGGTCGCTGCCGGGGGGACGGATGCTGCTGTGGTGCTGCCCTCCCCGCCAGAGCACAGAAAATGGCCTTCTTGTGCCTGCCGTGTCCAGGCTGGAATAATAGTCCCTCCAGCCAAGATCCACAGGAGGATTTGGGCTCTTCACAGCCCATTGATTTCCTCGGGAGCTGAAGCTCTGCGGGAGGAGCTGTGAGCCTTTCTGGGTTCGGGGATCGAGGGTGGCTGTTGGCCAGCGTTGAAGTAGTGGTCTCTTGTGAAGCCGCTGCGTGCCCTGTCTGTGCCAAGGGAGAATTTTCCCCCATGGGAGTAAATCAGTTGGATGCGGGAATAAGCAGGTGCCTGCCAGGCTATCGGAGCATCGCGTGGAGCTGCAGGATGGTGGAGGGCTCTCAGCTTTCCGACTGGAATGGGACCTGGGTGTAAAACTGGCTGGAAGAGGGAGAAGCCGGGGCTTTTTGCCTTCCCTTTGCAATGGGATAGGCACAGGCTGTGTCCCTTGGCCACTGGAGCTGGCTCCGGGGGCTCTGGCTCCTTCCAGCTGGTGACTGTCCGGATTTATGGGCTGGGGAGAAAACTCGATGGTTTCTTCTGCATGGCTGGGAGGTCCCTGGCAGGGTGGCTGCTGCTGCAGGCGCAGAGGGGGCGTTAATGACGTTCCCTGG
This sequence comes from Stercorarius parasiticus, assembly GCA_013396915.1. Taxonomy (NCBI): domain Eukaryota; kingdom Metazoa; phylum Chordata; class Aves; order Charadriiformes; family Stercorariidae; genus Stercorarius; species Stercorarius parasiticus. Next base: position 197,957 of record VWZL01003824.1, read on the forward strand.
GGGACCACAGGGAGCTCAGCGCCCCCGACGGAGCAGGTTTGGTGGCCAGGGTCGAGGCTTTTGGAGGAAGACACCAAATGGGGCTGCAGCGGGGCGGGAGCGTGCAACCGCCCTCTGGTCCTCGGGCAGTCACCAGATCTCGTCCCAACCCTAAATCCAGGTCATATGAATCTTTATTTTTCTTTTCCTCTCCCGCCTGGAGTCTGCCCTATTCATTTTTGTTTCAAGCGAATGAGCCCGCTGTAAAGGAGACTCGCATTCCTCTGTATAATCTTCGGCGAGCACGGCCTGGCTGCAGTTTCTCAATTAAGCAGAGTTTTCTCTTGCCTTTCATTCCCCGTCCCCTGGCATCCTAATTAGAGGCACTGCGCCCTGCTCCGCGCTCTGGGGACCCTTCGCCGTGGGGCACGAAGGGTTGGTTTGCCGTCGGGGTGCTGCGGGCGGCTGTGCCCAGCCGCTCCTTTGCGCCGCTCGCTCCGTTTTTATTTTCTCTCTGGCAGAGGCAACGAATTCCCTTTTGCATGACACTGAATTAATTTAGCCTCTCTACAAAGCGTCCCTTTTTGTCTTTCTCTCGCCGTCTCGTTCCTGGGGCGCAGGAGGGTGTGTCGCCCCCACCCCGAGCTGCCGGGATGGAGCAGGGATGCGGGGCTGCGCGTCCCTTCGCCTCCCTCTTATCTCCCTGTTCCCCTTCATTTACCTGCGGCAGCCAAATGAGCTCTGAAAAACGAGATGCCCTGTTCCTCGTGGTAGGCATCCCGTGTCCTGAACCTGCTTTGGGAACTAAATCCGGCTTTCTGTGCCCGACCCTGGTGCTGGTCCCCGTCGGTGGGATGTGGATGGGGAGCCTGCGGGCAGCCCCGCTGCTCCCCTGCCTCCGCAGAGCACGGTCCATGCCCGCCGGTGGGTGAGGGGAGCAAAGAAGTGTAAAACTGTAAAAACGGAGTTGGGAAGGAGCTCGGAGGCATTTCGTGTGTGCCCTGCCCGGGTTGCTGTGCTTGTGGCAGCCCTGGTGGCTTCATCCAGCTTCTCCTTCCAAGGAGGCTGTCGGTGCTGTCCTGGCAGTCTGTCCCGTTGCCACTGCAGCTCACACCGGTGCCACCATGTCCTGCCCCTGTCTCCTTCCTCTTTGCAGCGGCTTTTTGCATATTTGATGCTCATGAACCCGTCTCCCTTCAGCCCGCTCCGCTCCCGAGCGTGGGCAGGGGGCAGGTGCGGGTGGCGGGGATGGGACTGCTCCAGCCCTGGCGATTCGGAGGAGAGTTTTGGGGCGAGGGTGTCTGCAGGGTCCCGCCATAGCTAATAATTAACAGGGTCTCTTCACTCCCTTGGCAGCCCCGGCTGCTCCGGTGGGAGCGTGGGGCTGCAGAGGGATGTTCTACAGGACTCAGCAAAGTTTATGGGATTTCTTAAATTTCCCCCAAACGTTTTTCTTCCCCTTCTCGCCTCATTTTTATTTTTTTTCACTCCCCCCCGCCCCGCTTTCTTTTCTGTTAAACAAAATTTCAAGTCGGAGCCACCAAAAACAGTCCTTCCTTTTAAAACTGAACTTTGCTACAGTGCTAAAATAAACACAGGGTAACTGCTGCTCGCATGAAACCGCGCTCGGCTGCTCTGTAAAGAGAATAGAAAACGTGGCGTCGGGTTTTTTGGGCGGGCGCGTGCCTTAGAGCTATGAGAGTGTGTCTGCAGAGGGGCATCGCTCCGGGCCCGGGGATGGCGGCTCCATCCGTACCCGCAGGTGTTTGCTTTGCAGGCAGCCGCTCACACCCCATCGCCAATATCCTGGCTCACAGCTTTTCCCCCCACAGAATTTGGGTAGCTGTGTTTTGTTTTGGGGGTTTGTTTTTTTTTTTGGTTTGTTTTGTTTTTTTTAATATATTTTTTCACACCAGCGGTTTTTAGCCCCATTCACGCCAGCTCCAGGCCACGGGTCCCAGTGCCAAAGCACACCCTTCGCTTGCCGGGGCTGCGGTGAGCTGCTGCCGGCCCCGCGCGCGTGCTGCGCCGGTGGGGAAGGGGCAGGTCTTAGGGGTGCTTTGTGCTGGGGAGGGGACAAGAAATTCATGGTTTGCCTTTTGGAAGAGACGTGGCTACTCTTGCAGCCTGCAACATCTCAACTGGACTCTTTCCTTCCCCTGAGGGGAGTCCAGATTCCCCCCAGAGCTTCTCACTGCCCTCCAGTTCTGGGGAGGGAGGGAGGGAGGGAGGGATGGATGCGCTCTTCAATGTCAACAGAGCGGATGTGGCCTTGGAGGACGTGGGGATGGTGTGGGGGGAGAGAGGAGCCTCTGCAGTTTGGGCTGTTCCTGCTGAAAGCAGAGCCCGAGTGTGATGGAAGCGGGAGCTCGCTGGGAATCCCACTGGTGTGGCAATGGGGGGCAAGCCGGGGAAGACGTGTCAACCAAGGAAGGAGAAAGGGGTTGGAAAGGTTTAATGCTGGGCATGGGCCAGGACACCAGGAACGGGAGGATGGCACACTGGTAGGGTGTTTGGGGTAAAGTCTTCCCCAAGTATGTGAAGGATGGAGAACCTCCACGGAGAGGAACGGCGGCTGGGGTGTGCCCATGGGGAAGATGAAGGAGCTCGGCTTATGGCTGTGGGGTCAGACCTTCCTGTCCTTCCAGCTGGGCACCGTGTGGAGCTACGTGGGTCCGACTGGGCTGGCTCAGAGGGTCTGACTGGGAGAGTCCAGCCCTGGGGGGACCAGGGTGGGATGCTGAACCCCACCGGGGGGCGGCTGCTGCCCCGCGGTCCCGGCGCTGGCCGCGATGCTGCTGGGCTGTGTGTGAATCACTGGGGCGTGCGGGTTTGGGATCTGCCTCCCCCGCCGTCCCGCACACCCAGCCTGCCGCTACAAGGGTTTATTATTCAGCCTGCAGATGCCAGGTAAGCTCCGCTCCTCCATAAAACTCAGGCAGGCGCTAGGAAAACACGGCCCTGCCAGGTCCGTCTGCTCGGGGCGAGTGTTGGGGGGGGGTGTGGGAGAACCGTTCCTTCTCCTTCGCCCCAGCCAGGCCCCTTTTCCATCAGTGCTGCCACAGGGAACTTTTTCCCACCTAGAAGAGAGGAGGAGGACTGGGGGGGCAGAGCCGTCGCTTCCTGGTGAGCGGAGGAGAGTGTTTCCCAGTTTTCTCCTGCCGTGCTGGCGGGCAGCTTGCAGAGCCCTCCTGCTCTACCTGCTGCGCTACGGCGCACTCGGGGCAGGATTTGTGGTGTTTTACAGACACCCCTTTCAAAAATCATTGATTCGAGTGAGCTGTGCGAGCATCCCGCGTGTCCCGGCAGGGCGGCTCGCCTGGGTGCGCTCCATCCCCATCCGCATCCTCTCTGCCCCTTCCCTGCCAGCAATGGGGGGGTGATGCTCATATTTTTGCGAGTTACGCTCCCGGAGAGGACAAGACCCGTCCAGGTGATGGGAAGACACCGTGGACGTGTGCGGTGCGAGTGACTCCAGTCCACGGGGGCTCCTCTCCAGATGTTGCGCCGTTGTTTTACGAGGGGTGATGGTTTCGGCTTAGACGATTTATTTATTTACCCACGGGGACTGGCCGGGGACAAAGGATTTTGGCTCCTGGGGAGCGGGAAGGGCNACCGGCGGGACGGGAGCGCGGCCCGCGCGGCAGGTACGGACACGCAGATGCACGGTTGGGCGAGGGAGGCGTGCAGATGTTCCTGGAATTCCCAAGCCGGCTAGGAAGCGGTGAACAGGATGCGTCGGGGGTGGTGGTGGTGGGGAGCTTGCCAAGAGCTTGACATGAGGAGAGGATCGTTTTCTGCCCTTCCGATGGCCGCGGGGCGCTCGGGGCGTGCTGGGTCTGGGAGAAGGTCGCAAGCGTCGCGGCGGGGTGCAGGATGCGCCCTGAGCCCTGGGCAGCAGCCGGTCCTGCAGCTCAGCCCCGGTCCAGGGCAGCCGGCACCGCTCTCAGGCATCGCACCGGGCGCGTTCCCCTCCCCAGCCCAGCCGCCTCTCCACATCTCCGCTCTCTTATCCATGTGCGGCTTTTCCTCTTGGTTTTCATGCTCATTTTTCAGGAAAATAAGCTGCACTCATGCAAACTAAGTCGAGCGGCCAAGCAGGTTGCCTTGCCGCAGAGCTCCTCTCCTCTTCCCTTTCCGATGGTCCCTAAATCGCAGTGGGGAGCGTGTCGAGCCGGGGCCGCCTGGCAGCAGGGAGGGGGGGTGCATCCACATGCGTTTCCGATGGTTTCTGCTCGGGTTGCCTGCGCCGTCGAGGCGTGCGACTGATTCCAGCCAGGCAGCTGGGTCCCCAGAGGTGACGCTCTGGCTCTCTATCGTCCCTGCTCATGTGGGGCCAGGGCCAAACGAATTAGCAGGCATTACGCCTCTGGAAAGCAAAGCTCAGCAAGATGGAAATCCCGCAGATGGCAAGAATCTGCTCTGCTTTACTCCCGGGTGTTGCTCCTGGGCACGGTGTTGCTCGTATGGACCACTCTGCGAGCCCAGAGCGTGGGTCCAGGGCTCCAGGAATGTGGTCAGCCAAAGCCAGCGCTTGGGAGAGTTTTCCTTAGTACCTCGGGGAGCACGTTCGAGGTCCCTGCCAAGAATTCAACATCTGCACAATTGATCCTTGGCAGGAAATTTTAAAATTCATGCGTGTTCCCTGAGGTGAGGAGGGAAAGTGCCTGGATCTGCAGATCCGTCTCCGCTCTGTCGCCAGGCCAGGATGGAGCAATCCGTAAGCCTGATGGACAGGGGATGGTGCGGGGTCCCAGGGTGATTTGGCTTTCAGGTGTCCTTCTGCCTCATGGGCTGGAGTTTCTTCTCAATTTCAGGTGGTGACGGCGTATTCCAGAGTCTGAACGGTGGCAGATCGTGATGAACATCACCAGCTCAGGGCACGGGAGTCCTTTTGCTCCAGTGGTGATGGAGAGAGAGATTTGACTTGGTGAGACAGCCTGGGCGTGTCAACAGGTCTTGTTGCATGAGCTGGCCCATGGTAGCCCACTGCAGGCTCCCGACCCGAGCCCTCGGGGGGTCCCCGGGTAGGGACGGGGCTCTCTTGTCCTGCTTTACCCCAGCCCGTGCTGGGAAGGGAGGATCAGGTGCTGCGGGGGAACCGTGTTACTGCCATCACCCTTCTGCATGTGAACGGGGGTGAGAAAAGCCAGGGTGGCTCTCGGGCCAGGTAACCTGGGGTAGGGACTGACTGCGATGGCACCTCGGGCTCCTTGTGCAGATTTGCCACGAGTGATGGCTGGGGACGCCTGGGGTGGCCCGGGGTGCCGGGAGCCCGGCTGGGCTCTCCCCAGCAGCTGCGGCATCTTTAAGCCCCGCTGTGCTCCCCCCACGAGGCTTTTGGCCAAAACGGGCTTCTGGGTGTTGCAAACCAGATGTTTAGCAACCGCAAAAAGCTGTCCCCTCCATCCACTGCAGGAACTCTTCCTGGCCGGATCATCGGTTCCCGAGACTTCAAATGAAAATAGCAGCTTGGTCTGTTGTTATCTTGGCCTTAAAAAAGCGGGTACGTGCCCTCTGTTTGCAAGAGGCGACTTTGTTCCTTGGTGGATCCCACGCGGCACCGGGGACAACCCACCCTTGGCCACCTGCTTGCCCTGGGTGGTTGGCAGGTGGGTTTTCTGCTCGCCCTCAGCCGGAGATGGCCGGGGTGATAATCCTGCCTGAAACAAAACTAAAGAGCAGAACCGGTTGGACAGAAAGTGCAGTGGCGGAGGGGGAGAGCAGCGGGCACCCGGGGCGTGTGCCGAGCCGGTGATGCTTGGGGAGAGCTCGAAGTGAGTAGCAGGGAAGCGCTGCAGCATCTAATTAATAGGTTAATATTATTATTGCTGTCACGCAGGGGGTGAGGTGAAGCCGTTTGCTTTAGGAGAGCCTTCCTGGCCTGCCCGGGGGAGTTAGGGTGAGCCAAGTCCATCACTTTGGCAGCAGATCCCCTGGCGATGAGCGTGGCCAAGAGCTGCCGAGGGGTGACCTGGTGGCCCCGCAGCCCCGGGCAGCTTTTTTGGGTCTGGGGCAGATGGTCTGGAGTCAAACACCTCCCCGTGCCTCAGTTTCCCCATTTGTGTGATGTGGACAGTGACGCTGGTGCTTCGTAAAGCAGTGAGAGGAGCTGGAGTTTTTTCCCTTGCCCAAGTGAAGACCCGGAGAATTCAGTGACGGTGGAGGAAGGTGCAAAAGGAAAAAAAAAAAAAGCAGCTGGATTGAATGTTTTGGAAGGAAACAAACCCGTGGGTGAGAGAGCAGGATTTTTGTCGTGCCACCTCCTAAAGCATGACAGTTGCTGGGCCGGTATTCAGTCATTTCTGAAGGACCACCGCTAAGTGACAGCTCGGGGAGCCTCAGCCCGCTCCCGCCTGCCTGCTCTCCCCATCCGAAGGGCGAAACTCCCTCCTGAGCTGTGTTCCCCGCTCGTGGGGTGGAGGAAGAACGGACTTCACCGTGCTGTCCCCAGAGGTGGGGACAGAGATGGATTCCTGCAGGGTTTCCCTGCTCCTGGTGCCGCTCGCGTGAGCGGAGGCTGCGGCGCGGTGGCCCCAGCCGCTGCAGCCCGGGGTGACCCACGTGCCAGGATAAACAGAGGCGAACGACTTGCAGGGTTCTGCTAATGGCTTTTCCAGCAGTAATTGACTGGGAGACAGTAGAAGCCTGAAGGCTTTGGCCATTTCTGGGCTGTACGGCAGTTTCCACTCTCTCTGCCTCGTCCCGGCTGGTGGTACCCACCTCGCCGACCCGATGCAAGGACATCTTGGCACATCAGGCTTGTTACTGTGGCTGCAGGACACGCGATTGCTTTCACAATTCCATCCCTCCTGGAGCCTGTGGACGTGGGTAGCTCAGTCCCAGAGAGGATGAGAAAGCACACAGGAGCTTCTTGGTCCATGAAGCCACAGCTCCCTGCACCGGGGACCCCCCTGTCCCTGCGGCACCCTGCCTGCCATGGGGCGTCAGAAGCATTTGGTCCGTCCCCCTCTTTCCTGGAAAGGTGGGAGCGAAGGGACACTGTTGCCTTTGTCCTCCTCCTTGGGCTGGAGAAGAGATGTGAGCAGGGAATTGTACCATCCAGGAAAAATCCTCTTCCCCTTGACCGAACCACAGGGAACTCACCGGACTCGTGACTTGGATGGAGCACCAGGGCTTGTGGGTTTTCCTTCTTTCCCTCTCCCTTGCCTTTCCAGCATCTGTCTGTCCTGCCTGGCTCGTATTTTGGGTAAACCCCAAGAACACTGAGTTTACTTTGAGAAATGTCCCCCTGGGTGGACGGGGCTGGAGAAGGATGGTGGCTGGGGGACG
>VWZL01003824.1:208078-227343 GCA_013396915.1 Stercorarius parasiticus
CCCCCCCCCCCGCCCCCCGGGATCCGTTGCAGTAATGTTCCCAAACACTTCATCTCCTGTACCGTGCGTACTACAAGTGTTCCTACAGTGCTCAGGGCTGTTTTTGCAGGGCTGTTTATATAAGAGATCGCGCATGGTGCCTACATGCTTCTGGCACTTATAAACCCAGGTAGGCTGTGTTTATCCTGGGGATTGGCCCCAGTTGCAGTCGTCTGGGGCTCAGCCAGCAGTGTAGCTAGACTGATATATATATATATATATATATTATTTAAAAAAAGCCCTGGTTGTCGAGAGGCCAAGCTTGCTTGCTGCGCAGATGAAAAACGTGGCTTCGAGCAGTTTTACCCAGTCTGAACTGGTGGAGCTGCGCCAGTGGGCAGGCGGGAGCTGGGGGATGCACCCGCTCCTCCGCGGGGTGCAAGAGCAGGTTTGGCATCGTCATCCTCGGCGAGATGCTTTAAGGAGTTTTGAATGGCAGGAGCTTGTCTCAGGGGCTGGTGAAGGGGCTCAGGTAGGGGTAGATTTCCAGCTTTCCCCCTTACTTGTGTTGCTTGAGGTCCCTCGTGTTGCAGCGTGGTTTCTCGCTCCTCTCAATGGGGTAGGGATCCGTGACTGCTTGGTCCAGGGCTGGAATTGGGGATAACCTGCGGAAGAGAGACCGTAAGGCTGGTGAAAAGTTGGAAACCGGGTCTCGTTGCTGGGGACAGGAGAGGCCCTAATGTGGGCTGCACGTGGCAGGACCCGCGCGAGCTGCAGTGCCTGCAGCCTTCCCGCGGGAAACACGCCGGCTCCGGCGGGGAGAGCCTATTAAAAGGGAATAGGCCAATCAATAAATCAAGGCACCTGAAAAATGAAACCCAGGGGTTGGGAGAGGGTTGGTTGTTTTGTTTTGGNAAGCATTCCTGCGGGGACCCGCCAGCGATGCTGACGCCAGGAGCGTTCGTCTGCGTCCTGCAGAGCTCCTGCATGGCCAGCGTGCGCGAAACCTCACTCCTGGGTGTCACACAGCTCTCGGGCATCTTATGGCTCTTTCTGCAGCTCTTTTTCTGCCCATGCAGAGGGTTGGGCCCCTCTCGCTGCCGCCCAGCCCCTCGCTGTGCTGGCTGCCCAGCGTCGCTTGCGCCATCCATCCCTGCCTGGGCTGGTGGTAAGCGGCGTGGGGACTTCTCCAGCTCCATGTCCCGGTCTCCTGGGTGACTGAGAACATCTCGGGCTGCAGGACACCATCCTCGTGTTCCAACCGAGCCTCGCACCTCACACGAGCAGGGAAAAACGCTGCACGGTGCTCAGGTTTGCCTTTAAGGCTGATGCGTGGGGCGGGCAGGAGGGAGGGAAAGCATCTCCCCCCCCCCCGCCCCCCGGGATCCGTTGCAGTAATGTTCCCAAACACTTCATCTCCTGTACCGTGCGTACTACAAGTGTTCCTACAGTGCTCAGGGCTGTTTTTGCAGGGCTGTTTATATAAGAGATCGCGCATGGTGCCTACATGCTTCTGGCACTTATAAACCCAGGTAGGCTGTGTTTATCCTGGGGATTGGCCCCAGTTGCAGTCGTCTGGGGCTCAGCCAGCAGTGTAGCTAGACTGATATATATATATATATATATTNAGAGGGTTGGTTGTTTTGTTTTGGTTTTTTTTTTCTTTCAATTTTTTTTTAATTATTATTTCTTTTCTCAATTAAAGCAAACAAAACTCGGATGGCCGGAGGTGGCTGGCGTGCCGTCTGCGGAGGGCTGCGCTCGGTGGCGGGCGCTGGGCGCAGGCACGGCTGCAGGGGGTTAAATTAGCTCTGTAAATTACAGCTGCGGTACGGGGGCGGGGGGGGGGGGGGGGAGTGGTGAAAAGGGACCAGCTATTCCCCTGCCCGGGACGGGGGAGGTCTGGGGGTGCCCCACGTTTGCCGGGGCAATTTTCAGGTTTTTTGGAAGGTGGATTTTCCTCTGAATATCTGTCTCTACGCAGATCTTATGTTGGACATCAATGAGGGGAAGAAGATGCTTGTGAGGCTGGGTGGATTGAGCCAAAGGGGTTTATCCCGGAGGTCAGTGCGGCATCGCCGCTGTTTGCTGTCAGGGTTTGGGTGACAAATACTCGGGTGCGTCTCTGTCCTGGCGAACCCTGTTTGGCTCTGGGATGCTTTTGGACTCTTCAATGGCGCGCATGAAACTCCCTGCCTTTACACCCCAGCTAGCGGGTTTTTGGGATCAAATGTCGGGACATTGTTCAAGGGGTGGTAGCACTGCCTTGATTGCATTTAATATTGTGTTGAAGATGCTGGGAGGGCTGGAGCCCCTCTGCTGTGGGGACAGGCTGAGAGAGCTGGGGGGGTTCAGCCTGGAGAAGAGAAGGCTCCGCGGAGACCTTCCAGCCCCTTCCAGTCCCTAAAGGGGCTCCAGGAAAGGTGGGGAGGGACTCTGGATCAGGGAGGGGAGCCATAGGACGAGGGGGAACGGTTTTAAACTGGAAGAGGGGAGATGGAGATGAGATGTGAGGAAGAAATTCTTGGCTGTGAGGGTGGTGAGCCCCTGGCCCAGGTTGCCCAGAGAAGCTGTGGCTGCCCCATCCCTGGAGGGGTTCAAGGCCAGGTTGGCCGGGGCTTGGAGCAACCTGGGCTGGTGGGAGGTGTCCCTGCCCAGGGCAGGGGGGTTGGAACTAGATGATCTTCAAGGTCCTTTCCAACCCAAACCATTCTATGAATTGGCTTCCCCCTCCCTGCTTTGCCCCCCGGGCATGTTGAAAGTGCCAGGCTGATTTTGATTTGATGGGAACAGGCGTTCGCTGCTCTGCTGCAATCTGTGCCTTAAACTTGGATAGCAGAGTGCCTGGAAGAACTGGGAAAGCCGTAGGAATTGTTCGCCATCGGTGCGTGCCCCATGGCTGAGGACAGGCTGGGGCGGGCTGAGCCTGCCCCGGCAGCACAAGCCCCACCGCGGCGGCACCGCCGATGCCCTCCGTCCGCAGGCGCCGCAGAAACGCCTCCTCCGCCCTGTAAAAACCCCGGGGTTTGAGAGATTTCCCAGGTGCGCATCACCTCGAGCCCTTCCCAAGCCTTTCGCCCGGGAACGGCACCGCGGGGCCGGTGGGACGAGGCGTCGTGCTGAGAAACAGGGAGCTTTTCACTTGGATGCTTTTTTTTTTTTTTTTCTTCCCCTGACCTACATTTTTATATTTCTGCATCAAGTTTAAGTTTCAACCCATTGGCATTTCCCAGGCAGTTTCAAAAAAATTCATTACTAATTCTAGGAAACGCTGGGCTGAAAGTACATTTCTGCCTGCCCTCTGCCGAGGTCACCCCAGGTTGGCCCGGCCGGAGAGTGCTGTTTGCTTTCCGAATGGTCCCCAGGGACTTTCAGGGGTCACCAAACCCTCACCTTGAACCTTCCCCATGCCAGGACTGAATTTCGGAGCCTTCCTGCCCGGGCCGGCAGCGCAGAAACCCCGCGTTGTCTCTGCCCGGGGCCGGGGGATGGACGTCACCACTCGGGACTGCCCACGGGAAACGCGACACGGCGTCCCCAAGCCCAAATAGTCCCAAATGTGGCCACGCATGGTTACATTTCACTTGCAGAATGATCAGCAATAGGTTTGTGTTAGCAGGGGCGTAATAAAAATGTTATTTTTCAGTTTGTTTTTTTGTAGAGCCCGTTAAAATTACTTTTAAAAAATTTGCTTTTCCCCCACGGCATGCCCCACGTTCAACACATTGGAATTCAAACACTTGACTTTTCCCTTTCACGGGAAGGCCGGCGGGGCAGGGGATGGGGGCTGCGTGTCTGCAGCTCTTTGTTGGCCCTCGGTGTTAGCCTGAGCCGCGGCGAGCGCGGGGCCGGGCGGCGCAGCCGAGGATGGCGCTTCAGTCGTGCCTGTGTTTGAAGGGGGCTAGTTTGTTCTTTTGGCTGCGTGTCCTTGGGTTGGACCACACCAACTGCGAGACTCGGTTGTTTTATGCCCCTTTTTCTTTTCCACTTACAGGGAAGTTATTTAAATGAAGTAATTAAAAAAAAAATAAAAAATCCCCAATTTTCATGCCTTACCATTTGGAAACAAAAGACTGGTTTGTCGGTGGTTCAGATTTTTGCCTTGATTTATGCACGTAAAGGATTTTTGTTTGTTGCTCTCTGATTACAAGCATCCAGAAGGGACAAACAGCCCAACTTCGCTTCTCTCCAAAAGCCAAATTTCGGGTGAGGGCGGTCGCTTCCCACCCTGCCTCAGCAGCCAGCCCTAATCCTGACCCGGGGGCCCGTCTCACTGCAGGTGAGAGGTAATTTTACCTCTTGATCCGGTGTTGTGGTCCATTGTGAGAATTAAAGAGTGTTTTGCTGCGCTAATTTACTGCCGCAGATTGTATAATTATCTTTTTATAGGGATGGGTGTGTTCCGGGCCTTCCTGCCGTGCCTGCGTCTGCCCGGGAGAGATGTTCTGGCATCCCTGGCTCCTGCTCTGGCTTTGCTCAGTGATTTTAGGCAATTAACTGGGGATTATTTTCTGTTAAAGATCTCCGTCCGTAGCACGGGGGGTGCCGGGGGCTGGATGGAGCCGGGGATGCTGTGGACGCGGTACCGCGGGAGGCGGAGCAGGGGGTGGGAGGGATGCTCGGGGGCTCCCGTGGGAAGGCATCTGGATTCCAGGGGTGTGGAAGCGTGGCTGCGGCTGCAGAGCCACAACGATGGCAAAGGGTCCGTCTGGCTCAGTGAACTGGGGGTGATGGATCACGCTGGGAGTGAAAGCTGGACTTAGCCCCGGGTTTTTGGGAAAGGGATGACCTGAGCCATCTCCCATTAGGGACCGGGCTCTTGCATGGAGAGACCCTGCAAACAAAATTGCTTTTCCCCGGTTGCTAGAGGCAAATGGGCGAGGGCCCCCTTTGTAGTCGTGGTGCTGGTGGGCAACGGGATGTGGCTTGTCCCGTTGGAGCGTGTCTCCGATATCCTGTGTCATCTCGGCAAAGAGATGCCCTGAGGCCACCACCCTGGAGGCTCCCCGAGAGGTGCAGCTTTTGCGTCCCCCCGGTCCCCGAGCCTCCCCAGTTCCTCTCTGTAAGGGGCTCGCTGGCCTGCTGGGCTACATGCCGCTGCCAGCAATGGCCCTTGGATGAGGAGGTTCCCGTGCTCGGAAAGCGGTGGCTGGATCGTGCCGGGGCAAGTTCCCCTGCTCTTGGATGAGTCCCCGCCAGCGCCTCTGGTACAAGCCAGCTGTTTCCATTGGATTGGGAGAGCGATGCTGGTGCCGATGGGCCGCACCCCGACCGGCCGGGATCAGCAGGCAGGGGGGAGGTTTCTCCCCTCCCTCGGGGATATGGGTTCCTTTGCATTAAGAAGACGAAGATTGCAAAGCTGTGTTTGGAACCAGATCGCACAGCCAGCGCGAGAGCTAACGGCTCTGCAGGGGAGGCAGGATCGGGCCCGCCGCGGGCTCCGGGAGCATCCTTTCGGCTCTGGTCCTGCTCTCCCCGCCTGGCTCTGCCTTGGCACGCTTCGCCGGCATTTCATATCCTCATTTTTTCATGCAAAAGGAAGGGGGAGGAACTGGGGGAGAGAAGCGGGGCACAGAGAATTAATCAGCTTAGGGTCAGAACAGGAAAAAACACTGCTTAAATTGGTAATCCCCGGGGACAGAAATCAGCTCAAAGCTGCAAAATAAATGTGCAGCCGGATGGTTTTTCCTCCTTCTCTGCCCTCCCTGGCGGGGCGGGTGTCGGAGGGCAGGGGGTGGTGGCAGGGATCCTGCCTCCAGCAAGGGCAGGGCTCCGGTGGGGGGGCCTTTGCACCCTTGTCTGGGGTGCACCCTTGACTTTGAACATCCCCAGGCAGCGGGAAGCAGAGCTCACCCTCAGGCCGAACCCAGCACCTCCCTGGAGCCAAAGGAGGAGGTTTTTGCAGCTCTTTTCCCATGCTGTGAGCCAGTGCATCGCTGCACCGGGGCGGGAGCGCAGGGAGGTGTGTGAGAGTAAGGGTGTGCAGCCCTGTAATCCCATTTATCCCGGGGATCCATCCCTGCTTGCCTCTGCTTGGACGCAGGAGGTGCCGCAGAGCAGCCCAGGGGGACGTTGGCAGCGCCGTTTGTGCATCCCCTGCATCCAGAGCTGTGGGAGTTTGGATCTGTTTTACACGGACACGGGACGTGGAGTTCCAGGAAGGGCTCAGGCAGGGCACGGCGGGAGGCTCAGCAGCCGCAAGATGCCTTGGGAATGGGGGTCTAATCCTGGGATTAATGCCCCTGGGCTGGTTTTGCAGTGCTGTCCCATCCCACCCAGCATGTCCAGCAGCTGCTCTGCCTCCGCTGGAGCAGCAGCGGGTGGAGGTCTTGCTCTAGGGGGACCCCAGGGTGCTCAAGAGGAACCCATATGCGGGGTCTGAGTGTGCCCTGTTCTTCCTTTCTGGGATTAAATGCCCCAAAATAGGGGGATACCTTGTTTTGGTGGAGAGCCAAGCCTGCTTTGTGCCTTCGTGTGATGCTGCGCTGGCATCCCTGGCTCTTTCGGTGTGGCAGCCCAGGGGATGGGAAGGTCGAACCTGGAAAGGAGCTGCTCGGGGAATTCTGCAGAGCAGCTCTGATGCGGTGGTGGGCTGTTGTGGGAAGGTGAGATTCCTGGGACATCTGCCTGTCCCCTGCCTGCAAAGCCAACCGCAGCCTTGCCCGGCGGGTACCGAAGTGCCCAGACGGGGTGAGGATGCGGGGAGGCAGCCGAGGAGGTGGGTTATACCTGCAACGGGGGAGAGCTTGCTGCGGGATTAAGCGAGATCCTAAGGCGTTTGCGGGCTAAGGCTGAGTTCGTCTGGTCCTAATAAAGGAGGGTTTAGCTGGTGGGGGAGCGGGGCTGCGAGAAGCCCTTGTATCTGCGCTGAGGATCGCCCTGTGGTCAGTTGGGATGTGGCATCTGCGGATGGGGCATCCCTTTTCCCTTGGGGGGGCTGCAGCATTTGCTTTCCCTGTTGGGGAGGAGCGGGAAAAGCCCTCCGGCTCATTTGGAAGAGCCCAGGGATGAGGGGGATCAGCAGGGGCTCCCGCTGACGGCAGAAACCGAGGGTGGCTGCTGTGCTCTCGCGGTGGCGGGGGGGACCACTGAGTCCCGGCAGGAGAAGCAGAAAATGCTGGGAGGTAAACAAAGTTCATGCTGAGGGAACATCGTTTTGGTGCTTAGGCCCATCGATCAGTCTGTCAGAGGGTTATCACTTTGGGGATGCTTTTAATAAAGGAGCCAGAACTGTCACGGGGTGCCAGAGCCTGCCCGAAACCTGCCTGCAGCCCCTCCCGGGAGCCCGTCTTCTCCAAGCCCTGACGTCGTTCCGTGCTTATCGCCTTGTTGCAAAAATGAAGGAGAATGGGACTTTCTTCATTCTTTCATCTGCCTGTCAGTCTCAATGTGACACATTGCTTTAAAGAAAACGTGGCCTTTTCTCGCGGGGAAGGAGGGGGAAAAGAATTGCTCGAAAGAGCGGGAGGAGGCGGCAGCCTCGTCCCACACGCAGAACAGGTTGGAGAGCAAGGAGAAAGTCGTTGGAGGTGTTTCTGTCGGGGGGGTTAAAGGGTATATTTTTAGTCTCGCTCACTCTGGGACGAGCGCCTGCGTTTGGGTCTGGGTGGGTTGGTATGCAAGAAGGAGACCTGGAGCTGGGAGCGATGGTTTGGGCTGGAGCAGATGCTGCGCTCCGGGCGCATCCCGGTGGGGCTGAACGGCAGCGGCTCTCCTGCACCCTCATCCCCTGGGATGCAGCCGGGGCGCGTTGGTTCCGCAGCCCTGCCCTTTCCTTTCCCTGGAGAGCGGGAGGCTGCTGCGATGCCGGGAGCAGACGCGGGGCCCTTTCTGCAAATTCTACCCGCCGCATCTCAACCTTGCGAGTTTTCCAGGGTGTTACATCTTAGAGCGAGCTCTCCACAAATCATAGACTCATAGAATGCGTTGGGTTGGAAGGGACCTCTAAAAGTCATCCAGTCCACCCCCTGTGCAGCGAGCAGGGACATCTTCAACTAGATCAGGTTGCTCAGAGCCTCATCAAGCCCGGCCTTGAATGTCTCCAGGGATGGGGCCTCCACCACCTCTCTGGGCAACCTGGGCCAGCGTCTCACCACCCTCAGCATGAAGAACTTCTTCCTAACATCTAATCTAAACCCACCCTGCTCTAGTTTAAAACCATTGCCCGTTGTCCTGTCACTATAGATGCAAGGGCATTGTCCTACGCCCTTGCAAACAGCCCCTCCCCAGCTTTCTTGTACGCCCTTTGCTATCTTTGGGTTAAATAGCCGGGACTGAAGGGGGGTCTCACACAGTTTGCCCCCTCCGTGGTCCGGCACTGAGCATCTCCGCTCTCCCCTGGGGCTCGGCGAGCACATGGACATGGCGTTTGGTTAAAGGGACCGTCTCTCGGTGACTCAGGGCGGTTCGCACCGCGGTAGGTCGGTGACTCACGGCAGCTCCGCGGCGAAGCTGACAGCACCTGTCTGGGCCACGGTTATTTATTAACACCCTACCAGAAAAGGGCGGCATGGGAACAAAACACTTGCATCGCTTCCTCTCGCCGAAGGAGTTTTAATGACATCTCTTCTGAGGCTGTCTGGGATTTTGGCAAGGCCTTTTGTATCGCATGCTTAGGTTAGTAAACGAAGATAATCTCTTTGGACTGAAACTCTGGGAATTAGGTTGGCTCTTGCAACAGAGTCTGGTGGTTTAAGGAGAAGGCTCATTTGCGGTGCAGCGGTGTCAAAGGGTTGTACCGAGCCTGGGGGCTCCTTTGTAGCCAGTTTAAAGCCACATTGAGTGAGACATTGCTCTGAAGACGTGTCAGAGGAGGCAGGACGGGGAGATGGGGAAGCCGTTTGCTGGGAAGCACGAGGCCGGGCAGAGCTGGGGGCAGGCTGGGCTCCCCCCTCCTGCCCCGCCACTTTTTCCTTTGGATCGCTCAGATTCCTCATGGGAATGATCCCTTCTGAGTGTGGTTTTCACGCAGCTCCAGATGCTGACGTCTCAGTGTATGACCCTTCACAGGGTGGGGACAGCGTGGGATGGGGTCACATCGTCTGGTTGCTGCCGGGCTCCTTTCCTCCATCCCCTGAGGGTCTCCGTCGGGTTCTGTGTCTGCGACAAGATGTGGCCAACTGCAATGAGATGTGGCCAACTTGGCTCCTTGCTGGAGGATGGTGGTCCTGGGTTACCACCACGCCTGCCCACGCACCCACACCAGGGTGGGCTTCACCTGCCCTGTGGCAGGGGTGCCCAGTGGTCCATGGCCAGAACGTGCTGTTTCCATCAGATGGAGCTGCGAGATGCCACCAGGATCTGCGGGGTCCCCAGGGCCGGCTTGAGCCCCCCATGGAGCCCAGCCCTGCCGGAGGCAGCAGTTTCCGACGGGGCGATGCTGGGTGTCCTGCCACGTACCACGCCGGGATGTGGCACATCTTGCAGCGCTGGTGATGGAGCAGGCAGCAGGGCAAGAATTTTTTCCCTGGGAGTCTCCCAGGGTCCCACCCCCGGTCACCTCTGGGGTTGTCCACTCAAACCCGCTGTGTTTCAGGCGCAGCCGGTGCCCAGGTTGGTTAACAACGCTGCCGGGCTCCATCTTTTGGTGAAAATAACTGTTGGGCTGGGGCCGTGAGGTGGCCTGTGGTGGGGGGTTCTGCCAGCTGCGGAGCAGGGCCGGTGCGGCAGAGCTGTGGGAGGAGGAGAGGAACGAGCTGCGAGGAGCCCCATGTGAGATGGGACACGAGCAGAGAGAGATGGATGGGTCCCCTCGGCAGCACCGGGGTCACCCTCTGCCCTGACATGCCTGGGGGGGGGCTGCTTGCATGGGGGACACGGTGGTGGCAGGGGTCCCTGGGTCCCTTTGCAGAAGGTCTGTCTGTCCCCGGCGCAGGCGGTGCCGAGGCTCGGGAGGACACCGCGTGTTGGCAGGCGCAGGCTGTGACTCAACGTCTCCGTTTCATCTCTCTCTGATCTTTTGCCTTTTTTTTTCTTTTCTTTAATCCACTTGCCTCATTGACTTCATTTTACAATCCATCGCTGGGTTCACTGAAGAGCACTTTGGTCATTAAGCACGTTGGGGCATGTGAATAAACCTGCGTCTCTAAACTGTAAATGGCTTTAAAGCCGGTGTCAGAGCACTGGCTGGGATGTGAAGGGCAGAGCACAACCCCGTGTCCCTCCTGCCCCTCACCTCCCCGTGCTGGGGGTTTGGCAGGGGTAAGGCCAAGCAGGGCGGGCAGGTCGGGAGCTCCATCCCTTTGCAGGTCCTTTATTGTGTCCAGGTCCCCGTTTTGCCCCCGCAGACCCGGACACGGCAGGGCTCCCCTTTCCCTTCGCAGGGCTTTGGGGCCAGCATCAACGCAACGAGGTGTGAAGGCCACTGTGCTGCGACCGGTTCCTGCAAACAGGCTCTAGCTCTCTAGCTGCATTTTTCTAAATCCGGCCCTGCCTTTCGACAGGAAAAAGTGGAATCGGGGCATGTCTGAGCAGGGCGAGGGGTCTGAGGGAGGGACACCGGGGAGCGGGAGCAGCAGGGAGGTATGAGCGCCGCGCGAGCCATAACGTGAGCGCTGCCAGAACCGTTTCCCTGCCTCTTGGTTCCCTTTCCTGTTTGGCTTTGCTGCCCACACAGTTTGTGCTCAAGCTGTCTGTAGACGCGATGCTCCCATCCGCCGGAGCCAAAAGCCCCGTTTCTATTCCTGCGCTTTGCTCCTTGCAAGCACATGTCCGGGGTGGGGATGGGGCAGGAGGCAGATCCCCGTCTCCAAAATGTACGGACGCTCATCATTCCTGCTGCAGACTCGGTGCCTCCTCCTCTGTTTGCTCTGGAGGGATGCGTTCTCCTTCCCCGGGCTGCTGCTGAGCTTGTGTCCTTGTTGCAGCGCCTGATGTATCCCCGCTGCTCTCCCGGGGCGTTGCGGTGGGCTCGGGGAGAGGAGAACAACAACAGCGCGGGGGCCGGTGTCCAGGAGGCACCGGTGGCCTCGGGGCTCGTGGTGTGTGGCCCGGCTGTGCTGCGGCTGCTCGTCCTCCCGGGGCCGGAGTGGTCCAGGGCGCGGGGAAGCAGATGATGCCTGGCTGGGGAGCCTGGGGTTTGTGGGAGGCAACCGGCCCGGGGAAAAAAATAAATTGCACCTGGGATATTGCACTCGGTGTAGGTTTAGCACTGGGGGATGCGCAGATGGTGGGGAAGGAGGGACGTTTGTCCTGAGCGGGGTTTGTTCAGGTCACTCGTGTCCGGGGAGGATGGTCCTTCATCAGGGAGGGGTCTCTGGGACGAAATGAAGTGCTCTGTCATACGGTGTGTGGTTAAACTAGGACGAGGGGCCATGGTTTTAAACTAGAGCAGGGTGGGTTTAGATTAGATGTTAGGAAGAAGTTCTTTCCAATGAGGGCGGTGAGACACTGGCCCAGGTTGCCCAGAGAGGTGGTGGAGGCCCCATCCCTGGAGACATTCAAGGCTGGGCTGGATGAGGCTCTGAGCAACCTGATCTAGTTGAAGATGTCCCTGCTCACTGCAGGGGGGGTGGACTGGATGACTTTGAGATCCCCTTCCAACCCAACACATTCTGTGATTCTATGATTGAACCTGCCTGGGCTCCATTTCCCCACCTGAAGGGTGACAACATACCTAATCCATGGAGTGAGGACGTGCTAATGTCCCCAGCGCAGGCAGGAGGACATCCTGCAGCAGGATGGATGCATCACTCCTGCTCCTGGTGCTTCCATCCATGCGGCCGCATGGCCATTCCCCCACCAGCAGCTCCCACGATGCTCCAGCTGCATCCCGGCCCCGGGACCACGCTGGCCGAAAGGCTTCGCTGGGGTGGAGGCATCAGGAAGCGCCTTTGATCTCCAGGTGCTAACACGTTTTCAAATGAGCCGCAGCGATGCCTGCCCTCCTCCCCCACCGGGGAGGGGAGATAACACATCAGAGCCCGCGCGCATAGCTGCGATATCGCTGCTTTGCGGAGCTTTGATCGCTGCCAGCCATGCAGCTCGCCCAAGGGAACTTCAAAAGCAGCGCGCTGGACCTGCAACGCCCTGTGCAAAGAGTCCCGCGCCGGGCTTTCTGCACACACACACACCCCGACGGGTGCGCGGCTACGCCCAGCGCTCGCCGGCAAGGCTTTCCGCCCTCTCCCATCTTCACGCCGGCAGCGGGTAGTTTTTGGCAGACCTTCGGGGTCCGCTCAGGTGGATGCGAAGTCGGATGCGTGCGCTGGGTGGGCTCGGAGCTTCTGGTCCTTCTTGCTCGGTGTGTGCTGGTGGGCGCTGGGGTGCCACCACCGGTGTGTGAGCTGCCTGCCCCGTCCCTGTCCCCGCCGTGCAGCGGTCCCCAGAGCCCATCCGGGGTTAGTGCCTTGGAAACCCCCAGGGATGCCTGTGAGGCCGGGAGATGCTCGGAGCGGGAGGGAGGGAGGATATGCAGCCGCTCTCTGGCGCGTTCGCCAGCAGCGTGGGAGTTAACAGGCGAAGTTGGGGGAAAGAGGAGGAAAAGGGTTCGGACCTCCCCCCCTCCCCCCTGCCGTCCCCCTTGGCTGCTGCGATTTCATTGAGGCTGTGTATTGGCCTCCGGAGGATGGAGCTGGGTAACACCACAACATAAACAGAACATCTGGAAGCTCTTAAAGGGTTTTATTTTTTAACACATTTACAAGAGCCAGGGACACTTGCGCACAGCGTTTTGCAAACCCGGAGACGCCGCGCTCTTTCTTTCCCAGAAAGCCCAGAGCCGGTTGTTGGCTTTCGCCCCGGGCAGGGCCACGGGGGCGGTTGATCGCTCCACGCCGTATTGCCGAGGATGCGATCTCTTGGCCAGGAGGTGCCAATCCTGCGTGCGTATTCCTCGCAAAGTCCAAAGCGAACAGATCGTAAGCGTTGCATGATAAACGAGCATAAACCTCTACCCTTCTTCCCGCATGCCCCTGCTTAGTGCTGGAGCAGGACAGGGAGTCGGGCAGGGTTTGCCTGGGAGAAAAGCTGTTTAATGATCTTACGGAGCGAGCAGGGTGAGAATCAGAGAGGAGAGCAAATGATTAATCTCCCCAAATGGGCCAAGAGCTCGTCTGAGGCAAATGGGAGCTCGTTGTGCCACGCTTCGGGAGTTTGGATCCTCCAGTGCATTGCAGTTGATTTGAGAGCTTGTAGGTGGGGAGCCCATGGACAGGGAGGGATAAGTGAGATCCCTTCCCTCTCTGGTGACAGTGTTTGCTGTTGGGCTGTGTTTTCTGCTCCCCATCTCCTTCCAAACGTCTGTGGCAGCTTGGGAAAAGGAGCCCCTTTCTGCCGGCTCCTCTAGGGTAGCCCCAGGAGAGCAGCGAGGGCGCGGGGATGGGCGCAGGGCGGCAGAGGAGGTAGAGCTCAGACCGCTCCTCCCCGGGCGGCCTCTCTGCTACCGCGGTGGTCGCCCCGCGTCCCGGCTCGGCGCTGGGATATTTAATCAGGGACTTGCATATCCCTTGGACCGCAAAACACAGCCCACGTGTGCTCAAGCCGCTTTCCCTTCCTCTGCGCTCCCAGATGCCGTTGTTTTGTCTGTTGCACGGAAATGGCCATGTGATTTTCTTCCCTCAGCCCCTGGCTATGTCTTCTATCCACCCTCGCGCTATCCTGCCCCCCGAGCCGATGCCTCCTGATCCCGTGGGAGCTCAGCCGTGGGGCTGCTGCCGCTTTTGGCCTTTCGGGAGCGACATGGCCGAGTAACACGGGTTTTCCCATGGATGTTGTCAGCACATCCTCCGCTCTCGCCATCCGAGTGGCAGCGCCGGCGGCTCAGCTGTCACCGAGAGTCGCTGTGGATGCAGAGCAGCTCCCAGCCCGCTTGGACGTGGACTGTGCAGCCATAATGGGTTCCCACCAGCCCCAGGGCTTGGGAAGGGCTCCAGCCCCCAGAGCGTGGATGGGGCCCTTGGCACTGCCGACTGTAGGGTGAGCTCGAAGGTGCCGGTGCCAAAGGTGTTTTTAGGGGAGGCGCTGAGGCTGCGGGTGCGTCTCCTCTTTCACGCATCGCTCCAAACGCTTAATTTGGTGGCAAAGAGGAATCGCGATTTCCTTCATCACAACCAGCTGCCTGCCAGCCTGGACCTTCCATTAATGCTGTGTTTTTCCTTCGCAGGGTCCGCGGTGAAGGTTTGGGGCACGGGGACCTGAGCGGAGACAGCCAGGGCACTGCGGCACTGATCATGGCCAAAACACGCAGGAGCCCCCTCCCGAGGATGGGCACTTCAGCTGCAAGCATGGAAAAAGGGATGTCAGGGACCAGCAGCTCGCCCCGAGCTCTCTGGGGAGCGATGGAGCATCAGGGGCTGCGGTGAGATCCTTCCCCCACCGCCGAAAGAGCTGCCCCACCAGCTGCCCGCTCTGCGCTTGCTGGGCTCCATGGCCCCAGCCCGGAGAGGGGTTTTTCCTCCGGCGCTGACCTCGTTCCCGATGCCCACGCGGAGCCGAAAGGACTTAATTAGCTGCTCTCTGCTGGGCTTTGGAAATTATCCTCTTGGCCGGGAAGCGCTGGCGATGGATGGCGAAGTGCTCTTGGGTCAAATGGTAGCTCAGGGCTTTTCCCGGTGAAGGACCAAGTGCTTGCCCAGTTCCAAGGAACCAGCTGTGGATTTTTTTTCTTTTTTTACCCCTCTGCTCTTCTTTTTGATGCGTTTCGGGCTTTTCGTGAGGATGGCTGGACCCAGCCCCGCAGCACACGGTGTTCGCACGGTGGGAGCTGGAGGCATGAAAACCTTCGGAGGAGCCATGGGGTGGAAGCTGAGCTGGCGATCGTGATGCCTTGGGGTTTAAAACTGTCCGGCAGAGTCTTGTCTTGTGCCAGGAGTGTGGGGTGGCCCTGGGGGGGACCTTCTGCCGGGGAACATCCCCCATGGATCCCAGCCCAGGTGGGGCTGGGAGCGGGCGCAGGAGCCGGGGGTGCCAAACCGCAGCGAGGGGGACGTCGAGACGGGGGGAAAATGTCACCCGCAGAAACAATTAAACTTCTTAATAAAACCCGTTGCCTCTGTGAGCGCTCGATGTTCTTTTCCATTTGCCTTGGCTCAGCCACACTTACATCATGGCCCTATCGCGGGGCTGCCGAGGGGATGCGTTTGATTGTACAGGAAACCGGCGCTTTGGCAAACTTCTCTGCCCTAACGAAGGCAGGCCAAGAGTTTAATGCCTTTGCTTTGCAAAAAAACTCTCCCCTGCCCTTTCCTCCTTCCCTTTCTGCCACCCTTAACCATCACGGCCCGGCTGCATGGCCAGGCGAGCCGCCCCTAGCATGCCCCTGCTCCAAAAGTGACCGAAATGCACGTTAATTCCCCTTAAATCACGTTGTTTCACATCCCCGGACTGTGCGTTCCCTCCCACCCTGTAGACTGGATGCGAAGCACCAGAAGGTGCCATGTGGAAATAAAACATAAAAAGGATATTTATGTAATGGAAATATCCTTTTATTATTAAAAAAAAAAAAAGATTTAGACCATTATAAAAAAAAAAAAAAAAGGCGTTTTTCATCTAAAAAGCACAGTAGCCTCGTGAGCATGGATTCAATATAATTGAGGTTGGTGTGCAGCCGCGGCGACTCAGACTCACTGGTGTAACTGGTGGGATCTCTGCATAGCCCTGACTTGGTTTCTCTGCACGGCGAGTCCCCCCACTGGGACAAACTTGCAGGAACTTGGTCAGAAACACCGAATTTTGGGTCCTTTCCTTTGAAACCCTTTACTCAGCTCAGAAGCACCTCGGAGAGTTTTAAGAACCCCGTTGTACCTTTGGGCAAAACTCAGAGAGAACAGCAAAGCCCAGAAATGCATGAAACTTCACTTGATTTTCGGTTTGGTAATGATGGGTTTTGGGAGACCCTAATAAAAGCCAGTGTCAAGCTCATTTGCACCAATTAAATGACCCCGGAGGCGCAGGGGAGCAGCCCCGAGGGTGTGCGTGGGCACCCCGGAGCCTGGTGGGGTGGAGGTGATGGTCTGCCCTTCGCCTCTGCTCGTTTCAAGGTAGGTCCAAAGCAGAAGGTGACTCTGCTCTTCCTTTTCTCTGGGTGGAAAGCGGATCCTGTGGGTGCTGGAGGAGATTTGGCTGGGGTTATCACCATTACACGGTGCCTTTGCTCCTCGGTGCTCAGCGGACCCTTAGCAAGCAAACCAGCATGGGGGTAAGGCTGGCGTTACTGGGTGCCCTGGGCTCCCCTGGGCTCTCTCCTGGGTAGTTTCTCCTGCCGGCTCTGAGCGCTGTGGTGAAGCCGGGGCCGTGCAAATTACAGGGTTCCCACCCGGGAATCAAACCTGGATTTCTGGGCTGGCTGTGAGCCCCGTTGTCTTGCCCCCGTTGTCGCAGTATGTCTCTCCTGCTGAAATACAGGCTATGGCTAAGGGGAGCAATGGTCCCGTGGTCACCCCCCAGCAGAAGCAGGTAGGAAGCGATGCTGGACGACGTGGTGCTGCCACGTACGGTATTCCCTGCATCTGGCCTCACCATGGGCCAAACTGTTTTCATCTGCATGCGTTTCACCGCGACGTCCGTATGGAAGAGCGGAGGTGTAGGGAGGTTGAATTCCTGCGGGGAAGGCAGGGGCTTTGGGTCACTCAGACCAGCCAAGCCCAGTGCACACCAGCGATGCCACGGGCAGTGCTCACGCTGTGGCATCCTCTTCCGAAGCAATTCCCCACCCGGAAGCCTCTCCTCCCTTAATCCCAGCCTGTGGGGACCGGCCGATGGGTACTGGTCTCACCCATCCTCCGGCCCCACTGCTGCAGACCCCGCTCCGGGGATGGAGGGGAGCAGCTCGCGGCTCGGATGCGGGCCTTTGGGAGTTCCTAACTAATATTTACTTCAAAGGCTGGTTGCCTTTAGCGTCGGTCAGTGGTGTAGTCCTGGCTTGTTTAGAGACGGCGAGCAAACAGAAAGCCAGGCCGTTAAAAAGGGAAGGGTGTGGGAGCTGTATGGCTATTTACCCATGTAACCAGGAGGAAAACCTGCCTGTCATTCTTCCTAATAAATACAAACTGGAAGCATGGATAAAACCCATGGGGATTTATTAGTTTGCTTTACCAAATGCAAATATTAAGACTAGTTGGCTCGGCCCAAGGGCTGCCTTTTGCCTTTTGTGTGCACTGCAGCGTCTGGCGCCTATGGGTGCTGATAAGGGTGTGCTCTGTGCTCAGCCAGTTATGCTCAAGGAGTTTCTTTCGAACGGCTTCTGTCTCCCTTTGGCCCGATCCTGAGCACCTGGCGGGGGTGCAGGACGCGGCGCTGGCTGGCTTTGTTGTGCTCCAGCCCCCCCAGCCCTGACCCGCAGCGTCTCCCCGTGCGGGGCGAGCTCCCCACCAGCACGTCTCCACCTGCCACGTGCCCTCGGATGCTTTTCAGCCGGCGTTTGGATTTGTAGGGCCAACCTGGAGCAGGCGAAAGCTCCCTGTGCTGATTTTCGCTGCAAAGGAAATCGGGATCCTGCCCTGTCAATTATGGCCTTTTTCACCCCTGCCTTGAGAGCAGCAAGAAAAGCTTCTGATCCAGCTTGGCTTGCTCCTGCAGCCACGCAAGTCCGGCTTTAAAGAGCCCCTTTTTGCTACCCCAGTGCCAAATCACCACGTCTTTCCCCTCCCCATCTGTCCCCTTCCTGGCGCTTGCTTCGCTTTTGCGCATCCTGAAACATCACCATTACAGCCCCCTCTGTCCCCGGGTGCACCAGAGGCAGAGGGGGGCTCCTTTGCCGGGAAAACCCAACCTGCGGCTCAGTAATTCCCTGCAGGATAAGCCCTGGAGCCCCAGCTCCAGAAAAGCCCCTCCATGACCACCCCGGTGCATGGACCGAGGTGTGGGTGCTGTGAGGATGCTGCTCCAGTGGCAGCAGGGATGGCTCAGGGCAGGGATGTGCCCCAGGGCTCAGGGTATGGAGGCTGGCAGCGGTACCACTGGGGACAAAGGGATGTGAGCGATGGCCTGAGGAAGCCGGATTTGTTTTTCCTTGGGTTGCTAACATGAGGATCCTATTCCGGTGAAGGCTCAGCAGGCAGGAAGCTGCTCGCTTGCTTTCATCCCACTGCTTGGGAAAAAGGGGGAGCAGAGCCCAGCTGGGATGGGGAAGGCTCGGGGACAGCGGGTGGTTAATTTTGTTTGCTTCACATTGAATAAATACAAAGTTAGAAGGCAGGAGCCATTGCGAGGAGAAGGAGGAGGAGGAAGGGAGGTAGCCAGGCGAGTGGCTGGGGGGAGCACCGGCCAGCCCCAGCCATCTCCCCCACTTGCAGTTTTCCATTCCCATCCCTGTCTCTGCCCCATTTCATCTGTCCCTGCATCATCTGGTGTGTATTTACAGGCAGTTAGAGATGCTCGTCGAGATGTTATTTTTCCTCCAGGGCTCATAAAACCCATCTGCTGGAGCTGCCGGCCAGCTCAGGGGGAAATTTCCAGGCACTGCTTGGGTCCCGGAGCCGATGGTGTGCGGATTTGGAGGCTGCCTGTGCTTTATTCCCGTGTTTGCTTTGACAGCTTAGCGGCGTTGGGCTGCGGCCGCAGGGGTGTGCGGGATCCGTGCTGCCCGGGATGCTGCAGGGACACACAGACAGGGGCCCAGCGTCCCTCCGAGCAGAGCGCTCGGGGGCTTCGAGCAAACACCGTCATGGATGGGGGTGCAGGTGGTTGGGCTTTTCTGGAGATGTGATTTTTTTTTCCCGCCCCCCCAGTTCTCAATTTTTTTCAGATTTTCCCGCTCGCCTTCCCTTGAAATAGCGAAAAACTCATAAAACGTCAGAAATCAGTGGCTGGAAATCATAGTTTTCATTTCTTTCATAATTCTCTGAGGGTGCTTGTGAGTGTCAGACAACGACCTGTTCCTGGAGGCTTCCCTGCGCGCCCGGACCCGGGACGCAGCCCTTCCTTCAGCCTCCAGACGCCCCGCACAGCCCAGAGGGCTGTCCCAGGGCTCTTCCTTTCCCATCCCACAGTTTGCCGGAGGTCCTGGACCAGTGGTGCTCCGTGATGCTGCACCATCCAGGAGAACCTCCAGCGCTACTCGCTTGGGGAAATTAAAGCATTTACACCTCTCAGCTGCAGGCAGAAGGGGGACGTGTCTGGCTTTGTCTCCTTGCTGGGAGACCACGATACTGGTGCAAACTGGGGTTAAACTTTGTCTGAAGCCCCCTGAAAGGTGGGATTTGTGTATAAGCCTGTGGGACTTGGTCTCTCTAGGCTGGACTTCTCCCAGCTCCTTGGAGGGAAAGCTCTATTGCAGTCAGCAGGCTGAGCTGGGGACTTCTGTCCCCTTGTCACGGCTGTGTGAAGGTTCAAAAAGTTGTTTTTAGCTT
>VWZL01003824.1:227398-244074 GCA_013396915.1 Stercorarius parasiticus
TTTTTTTTTAAAGCTCTTTGGCCTCGCTGGAATAGCTGGAAGTATTGCATGGGGGTAAAAAAAGCTCTTTGGGCTGCAGGCTGCGTATTGCCTGTGCGTGCTTAGTACCAGCTATATCAGGTACCTACAGAGCTCCCTGCAGTCGTGCTATGCAAACGAGAGTGATTAATAAGAACATTTGTGATTAATATTTGTGATTGCTGTATGTGTTTGAAACAAGCCCCGGTTGCAAGGGCTTTCTATGGAACAGCAGCTTCACCCTCTGCAAGACGCGCTTTTCGGGCCGCACGCAGCTTTCCTCCTTTAATTCTTGCTTGTAGCAAACCAGCCCTTTGAGCAAAGCTGAGCACCTGGGGGCAACTTTTGACCCCTCGCCAGTTTCCCAGCTTTCTTAGCAACCCTCGGAGCCCCCCTCAGGTGTCTCTAATCCTGGCATCAATTACGAGCTCCCTGCAGAGGCTGAGCCCAGTTTGCGTGATGGGGCTTTGCAGGAGGAGCAGCGGCTGGATGTGGAGGAGCTCCAGCAGTCAGTCCCCTTTGCACCGGAGGAGGTAGGTGAGGTTGAACTCTTTCTCCTGGTTTTTGCGCGTTGCTCCGGGCTCCTGGACTTGGCTGAGGTCTGTGTAAGCTGCAGATAGACGGGGCTGGGAGTTACATGCCTCGGCTATCGCGTCGGTGTGATGTTGCCAGGGGATTTAGCGTGCGGGGGGGGGCGCTGAACCCAGGAATGAAATAGCTGATTATTGTTTTTCGATCTTCAGACAACACAGCTGAGCAAATCCAAGCTGTAGCTTGGATTGTCTGTTCATTAAGGGACTAATCCTTTGTTTTCCCCTGGAAAAATCCTTTCCAGGAATCCTAAGATTTCTAAGTAGGGCCAAGCTTAGAAGATGGAGGAGAACATGCCCCTTTCCCATTACATCAGGTATTTCTCAGCTGTTTCTGCAGTTCTTTCCCCTTCTTGCTTGTCCCCATTTGCTTCCCTCCTCTTTCCCACCTCCTGCACAGAAACTCATCTGGGGAGTTCTGAGGTCCCTCGAGAGCAACAGTGAGGGCTGGTGTCCTACAGGGGACGAGCTGGTGGTTCAGCTGCCCCTTGGGCAGGTCTCTCTCCTCTACCTTGGCGAAGACTTTCTTGAAACTTGTAACAATAGCTTTGTCAAGCTAGGAGGGGGTGCGGGCTGGGAACTGGGCTGATAGAAGATCCCTGCTTTGGTTGCAGGCGACACAACCAAGGCTTTCCCAAAGAGTTAGAGGCTGGGAAGGGTGGTCCATTCCCACTTGCCTCCCGATGCTATTCGGTGGCACGCTCTCTGCCGTCACCTCTGAAAATAATCACAGGGTATGAGCAGGCTGTGGGGTTGCCTCTCATTTGTTTTAATCCTAATACGCCTTCCTGGGGAGACGCTCCCCCATCACGTTTATAATTGTAATAGCTACTGGGTTTTAAAGCCCTAAGTACCACGTGTACGGTGCAGAGCTGGCCCTGCTCCATCCCCTGGCTGGTGTGTCCCTGTCTGCTGCTGGGATGGCCAGGGGCAAAGGGAGGAAAATATGGGAGCAACTTGTGAACCGAGTGGGGACATGTGTTGGCTCGTTCTCCATGATGTTTTACTTGGCCTTCCTTTGCCAGTCAATGGGATCTCTGCTCCAACCGGAGGCTTGACGTGGAGCGGAGCAGCGTGTGCTCCGTGCTTACACCACGGGAGAGGAGAGGGAAGGCGGCTGCTGGTGGCCTCTACCCATTTCTGGGTGGTGCTTTGTGTCCTGCAACAGTGAGGGCTGGTGTCCTACAGGGGACGAGCTGGTGGTTCAGCTGCCCCTTGGGCAGGTCTCTCTCCTCTACCTTGGCGAAGACTTTCTTGAAACTTGTAACAATAGCTTTGTCAAGCTAGGAGGGGGTGCGGGCTGGGAACTGGGCTGATAGAAGATCCCTGGTGGCTCTGCAGTCGGCTGCGAACTGGGACGCAGAGCTGAGGCTGCAATCCCACCCATACCCCCTCCCCGTTCCTCTGGGGTGCTGTGGGACCTCCTGCTCCTCCTCTGGTGCCCACCATGGCCATGGACGCAGCCTGGCTTATCCCCACGAGGTCCCCTCTGCGTTGGGTGGGTGTGTTTGGGGACCGTGTCCTGCGTCGCTCCCACCAGGGCTGGGCGTGCGGGGCCGAGCATCTCCACAAACCCCCTCCGGGGAAGGAGCAGCGGCGTTGGGATCCCTCCAGACCCAATCCCGCAGGAATGCCGCTTAGCCCCAAAGCCGCTTGGTAGCAAGCGCTGAAAGCTAAGCTAGTTTTTTTTCCCCCCCCTCTAAGCCTTCATGTTTCGGCTGCGGGAAAGTTTCCTGCTGGAGAGATCTCTGTTCTCTTCTAGCAGAGCAGTTTCCTGGTGCACAGAAGTCAAACCGTCCCACGGCGAGCAGGACGCATTAGCCCTCGGCTCCTGCCGTGTGTTACCGTGCTCTGGGGGGGCTGGCCCTGCTCCCCACTGCTCCTCTGGTGCCTGCCCGCATTAGCTGGGCGCTTGTAATGGCAAAACCCTCCCGGAGCGTGGTCTGACGTTCTCCCCCTCCGCTTTAAATTAACGTGCCAGCCGTGTCTCGCCCTAATTAAAACCAGCAAAGAGGACTGGTCCAGGACATCGCTTTGGAGGCTGTAAAATTCTAGGACAGTTTTATGTAGCGCAATTAAAAGGAAAGTAAAAAAAAATTGTTAAGAAATTAAACACTAATTACTTTTTTTTTTTTTTTGCCAGCTGAACTCTTTTGGCAGTGGGGCTGCAAGTGGGATGCAAAGGCCTGGGATGGTTGGTTCTCTGCTGCCATAAATCACACTGATCAAATGTTCCCTTGCTTTTTAGCAGCGTAACTCATCTGCTGTCAATTAGCCTAAATCACATTTTTTCAATTAAACAGGCTTAGAGGCCTGATAGTGAAGTCTGGTGGGGAGGGAAAGGCAGAGCCAGGTTGTAGGCAGCGAGGTGGAAATATCTTTTTAAAAGGTGTGATCCCATTTTAGTGTTTTCCGTATAAAAGGCGATATTATCATCTGTGCTCGGGGGAGCAATAAGAGCTGGAAGCCCAGCTGAGGAGGGGACGGGCATGGGCGGCCCTGCGGCGGTGGCAGGTCCGAGGTGGCCTGGGGGATGCGATGGGGAATCCTAGCCGGGATGCTCAAAGGCACGATGGCAAGAGAACTCCTTCAGGATGAATTTTAGATATTCCCTTAGCTCCTGCTCTGTTTCCTCATGATGGGGTAGAGGTTTGCAGACTTGCCGAGTGTTTGTGGGGCTGGGCGAAGGGGCTGCGGCGTGAGGGCTCCTTTGTGCTCCAGGGAAGGTGAAATTACCCCGTCGTTTGCATGCAAGCGGCAATGGGAATGGGTGGCTTGCATAATAGGTGGCATAATTTGCCTTGGATGGTGAAGTAAACCGCTGTTTCCTCTCCCTGTGTCTAGTCTTGCTTGCTGAACGTTTTCTTTCTTGATTGGAAAAGGAAAACAGGCTGTGAAGTATTTGGAAAGGGATGAGGAAGGGCAGGGCTTGGACTAAATGGCTCCTTTTATACCTATATCCACCCTATGCCTTAAAACCTTCCCAGACTGGGAAAGAAGAAAAGGCTGGAGTGGGATGAGGAGCTGGTCCCGGCCCCAGGAGGAAGGAGAAAGACGGGAGCGTGACCTGCTGATTAGTGTTTTAGCTATTACAAATAGTACCAGTCTCCCTCCCCTCCTACCGGTGCTTGGTCCCTGCTGGACCCAGCTCCTGCTGGGAGTGCGTGGGGTGGCTGGGGACTGGGATGGCCTCTGGTTGCGCCACACAGGGGAGATGCAGGCATGGGAGCTTCAGAAGCCCCTGCAGATATCTGCTGGCTGGAAACAGAGCATCACCCCCCTGGGCTGCTCCTTCAAGGCTTTGCAGGAGCTCCCCGAGCGCTCTGGGGCAGGGGAGGACACTGGTGATCCTTCCACCTCGCCCAGCAGTGGGGCAGGACGTGCTCCAGGACCCCCGGAGTCCTCCACGGTCTCAGCCCGCAACGCCAGCGATTTGCCCGCCCGCTGCAGAAAGGGCTCAGGCCTCCCAGTTCTGCCAACAAGCCCCTGCAGGTTAACGTGTTGGGAAAACCAGGCTCATTTATTAATATACATAATCTTAATTGCTGTAATTTGAAGGCTGGCTTCCCACTCCCGGGGACGTGGGTGTGTGCTGCCGGTGTGGAAATGCGCAGAGGAATGTTCCCCCGCCGAGCCCCTGCGGTGAGGGGAGGATGCTCCTGTGGTTATAATGGTGATGACCAGTTTGTGTTATGGGTTTGGGGTTCACGTGCTAAAAGAACGACGAGAAAACCAAACATCTCCCCGTCTTTGGTATCTCCTTATGGTAGGCTAAAAATACAGCCAAATGGATACTTAAATGTTAATTGGTGTAACTTCCCCACCACCACCTCCGCAGGTAAACCTGGCAATTCAGAGCATGCTTCGTTCTTCCTCTCCGCCCACTTTCCTGCCCTCAGTCTCCAAAAAGAGCTTTGCTGGCCACCTGGAAGAGCTTGAGCCGGGGTAGCCCAGGCTGGGGGGAGGCTCGTAGCCTGCAGGAGGGCAGCGATGCACCTCGCCGTCACTGCCAAAGGAGCTGGAGGTGTGGGACCAAGATGACTCCCGGGGCTCTGAGTCTGTGATGGTTGTGTAGGTGAGGAGCAGAGGGAAGGAGGAGGCTTAGCTCTCAGCAGGGATGGGGGTTCCTGACCCGTCGATGAGGTGGTGGGACAGGGCAGGACTGGTCTTGCTGCTCCTGCAATGCCTGTACCTCTGGTCTCCCTCTCGCAGGAACTGTTGGCCCCGGTTCTGTCCCCATTTAGGTGATTGTAGCAACAGCAAGTCCAAAAGCTCTGCCGGAGATAAATTAGGCAGCAGGACCTTGGCTCCCTGGGGTCCTGGAGGACTCCTGGCTTTGTGTTTCTCATCCCAGGAAAGAAAAAGAAACCCGTTGTCTTTATGGTCATCCAGCAGAAAGCCTGGCTCAGGGCCGCTGTTTCCGCAAAAGCAGTGAAGTGAGGTCCCCCCGTGCCTGGGGGTGTTTTGGGCTGTGCTTGGGAAACGTCTCCTTTGCCAGGAGCGCGTGTGTCCTCACGAGCCAGATCTGCTGTTCCAGCTCTCCTGCCCTGCACCAACGTTTGCTTTGGAAAAGCAGCGCCAGTGGTTTCTGGAACGTGATCCATCTAACCCGCCATCAGAAAACAACAAAACCAAACCTGTAATTGCCTTTGGTCTTGAGCAATTTGAGCTGGGTGCGAATTGGCCGCGGAGGCTTGAGGAGCGCTGCGTGCCGAAGAGCTGTGTGGGGAGGGGAACGCCGCTCTCAGTGGCAGAAGGGAGCGGATGGTGTATGCAAACCAGGACGCCCCTCACCCCGGCTTTGCTCTGCAGCCCTCCTTTGCCAGTCCGCGTTACCCTGTATCCCAAAGTAAACCCGCGGATGCTCAGGGCCCCGCTGGCATCAATCCGAGCGTGAAACCCCAACTTGGCAATAGCCGCCGCCGCTGCGTCGGTGGGTGAACGGCGCCACGAGTCCTGGACCCGGCTGGGTGTTTTTTAGCTCCTGTGGCGGATTATTGGAAGTGGAGAATTAAGCATTGCATTTCCTGATTTCTCTCCTTTCAGCAGGCCGGGGCGCTACTCACAGCCCTTCCCCCTGCCCAGTCATTAGAATTCCTTTTGGGAAAAGGGGAGAGGGTGGTGAGGGGGGTAGCGGGGGGGAGTAAATCTGATTTAATTACAATGACACAACCTGCATGGCCCCAGCGGCTCGGCTCGGTGGGTTTAATCTGATTTGGAGAGGGGAGGCGGTGCAGCGGCTGCCGTTGGCATCAGCGCCTGCCGCACATGATGGGCTTAGGGCAGCACCAGGCGCTGGCTGCCCCGGCAGCGGCACGGGGAGGGGGCGGGTCTGGGCTGCCTACCCGGGACAGTGGGTCCCAGGGATGGGAGAGGGATGGGATCCTCGGCTGTTCACTGCAGGGAGCTGCTTGGCAGTGGTCTGCTCTTTGCTGCGTGTTCTGGATATAGAATCATAGAATGGTTGAGGTTGGAAGGGACCTTTCAGATCATCCAGTCCAACCGTCAACCTCACTCTGACAAAACCCATCACTAAACCATGTCTCTAAGCACCACGTCTGCCCGTCTTTTAAATACTTCCAGGGATGACGACTCCGCCACATCCCTGGGCAGCCTGTTCCGATGCTTGACAACCCTTTCAGTGTAAAAAATTTTTCCTAATATCCATCCTAAACCTCCCCTGGCACAACTTGAGGCCGTTTCCTCTTGTCTTGTGGCCTGTTCCGTGGGAGAAGAGACCGACCCCCACCTCTCTACACGCTCCTTTCAGGCAGTTGTAGAGAGCGATAAGCAAAAAGGTGGCTTGGTTGGAAGTGACTCATATTGTGTCCTGCTCTTGAGGGTGTCCCAAGGAGGCAGCAGAGTTTTGGGCTGGTCAGAAGCAGCTGCACAGTGTGGAGGTGATTAAACACTATGAAGTCCAAATGAAAGAGCTGCTTCTAGCAAATGAACTTGGAGGGGGGGGGCGGGGCACGGCGGAGCTCCAAACATCTGAAAACGTTCGAGACATAAATGGGTCCTGGCTCCTGCAGCTTGCTCTGTGCCTGTCAAGGAAAGGACCTCTCTGGGTGCTGACGCTCCCCGCTGTGGTGGCTTGACCCATGTGCTCTGGTGCATCTCCAGTCGCAAAGATGCGCTTTGCAAACGTGCCCTTTGGGATTCTTTGTCCTGAAGCTTAGCAGATTGCCTTGGGCTTTTCGTGTAACTGTCACCCAGCTTCCTCCTTCACCAGTGTCCTCTCCCAGCAGAGCAAGGTCATTGCTTCAGGGAAGAAACTGTCCCATACGCCGGTACCTGCCAGAGAGGTGGTACCTTGTAGATGCTTCTATCATCCAAGGGATAGTTTGCATCAGCCGGTGTCATAGCATGGAGACCCACCTTGACCCCAGGTCTCCTTTCCCTCTCCTATGTGACTGTAGATGTCTTTGGGTGGTTAAAGGCGTTTCAGTGGCAAAAGGGGACAGGTTTTTGGATAAAGCTGAAGGCATAAGTAGTTGGGTGTGTAGTGGTTACCCCTACGTGGCAGCTTTGGGCGGGGGGAGAGACATGCCTCAGGTTCACCTGGTATGGTCTGCAGGCTGCCCGTGGCAGTGTACAGGGTGTGGGGGCCCAGCTTGCTGTGTAGAGTAGGATATTCAGGTCTGGCGGAGAGAATAAAAGATCCCAAGGATGCAGTAATTAACTGCAACCTCCTTATCAGTGCCTTGTGATGACCTGCTGGCAGTCCAGCTGATGAATTTTGGCCTGTATCTACCCAAACTGAGCTTCCCCTCCTGCCAGTGCACAAGGACTTGCTTGTTGGTGGCACTGGTGTCCTTCAGGACGTCAGGGGTTAGTGGTCCTCTGACCACACTGCCCTTCCCCAGTATTCCCACACCTACTTCCCTCCAGGAGCCTAGTGCTCCACAGCTCCTGGGGCTGGGGGAGGATGGGAGCAGCAGGACCTCGGTGGAGATGTCACCTCCCACCGTGTCTGAGGCTTTGGCAAGGCAAAAACCCACCCAACCGGGGGCGGGGGAGAGCCCAAGGCCAGATCCTGCAAAGGCTGGCGAAGAACACTTTGGATAAGGGCAGGAGCGTGTGGGAGGGGACTGTAAATCCTGCAGAAGGATCTGGTGAAAGGTGATGGCTTGACAGCTCCGCAGCCCCGTCTCCGCTTGGCCCGTGCGGTGCTGGCAGGGGCAGCACATTCTTCACCGGCTGCTGTTTGCTTGGGCACTGCTGTGTTTTGCTACCTATTCGCGTTTTGCTTGAAATCGCTCAGTTTAGGGGACTTTTCCCCTCTCCGTGCAATCCTTTCCCGGAGGTGTGCGGCACGAAGCAGTGTGGCTGGTTCTGTCCCGGGGATGCCTCTAGCCTAATTTGCCTGGCTCTTTTTGGTCCTTATAGGCTTATTTCCTCAACTGGAACAGCTGTTTTCCTTAGTGATTGAAAAAGAAGCTTGCCTCAGCAAGTTAGGTCTGGAAAAAAAAGAAAAAAGAACAAATCCAAACTCCTTTGCTGCCTGCTCTTCTCTTTTGAGGAGCGAGAGCATCCTGGCTTTACCGAAGAGCTTTGCACCTCTGGGGACAGCATCATGGCCGTGGGGAAGCCGATGTGGTGACCTCCTGCCTTGACTCCTGAGAGCAGAGCGTTGCGGGAATGTCCTTGGAGGATGTGGAACGGCCGGAGGGGGCTGAGATGCTGCCCTGGCTCTTTGCTGGCCATCTTTGCTGATGTGCTTGGGAAGAAATGCAGCAAATTGCCAATGCCATCTGCAAGCGCTGCAAAGCCCCAGGCCCAGGCTGCTCAGGACACCAGCAACAGGCATTTGGATTGGAAGTAAGTCCAGGGCTGGATGCGCAGGATGGAGCGGGGCTGGATGTGGTCCGCGTGAGCCGATCGCCATGTCTACCTTGCACTTGCCTTTCCCTGCTGTTCCCCCATGAAGTCTCTCCTACAACCGCTGGATCCTGATGGAGGAGCCTCTTCCCTCCTCCTCTCCTGAGAAATGTCCATCTCTTGCATCCTGGTTCCCCCGCAGCGTGTGGCTTTTCTCTGAACTTTTGCCTCTCTGCTTTCCATGTGCTGGCTGTGACTTCCCATGCCGGAGCGTCACCGTTTGGGGACAGGCTGGAGCGTGTGACAGCGAGGGGATTTCTGGGCAGCCCTTGAGCCGCATCACCACATACTTGAGAGGTCTCCCCTGGCGCGGCCGAGGGAGGGCTGCCAGGCTCGGGTGTGTGCAAATCACAGACCAGGCACTCCAAACCACGAGGCTTTAAAGAAAAAACCCAAATAACCCCAAAATATATTTTGAGGTTCTTTCTGTTTAACTTCTGGGTTTTAGGCTTAAATTTGAGCTGCTTTGTTTTCCGTGCGGTCGGGAGGTCTGGGAGCCTTTCTGCGGAAGGAAAAAGTAAAATAGCCACAGGTTTGTGCCAGTCCTGCAGCGGCAGTTTGAGCAATGTTGGGGTGAGGGCAGTGGGCAGCACTGCTGGGGCCCCGACAAGGGATTTTGGGGAAGGAAAAGCGAGAGACCAGCTTTCTCATCACCGTCTTGATGAGTTGTGCCGCATCTTGTTTGGAGAGCACTGCGGCGGAGGAAGCACCGCGACCCAACACGAGCCTCATTTCCTGGACCACTGAGGTTTTTTGCGTTTCTGCTTTGAAAGGTGCTCATCGTAACGTCCTCCCAAGGGGTAGCACCCTTATCCCACCCTCCCCTCGAGCGCCAAGAGGTGGGAAACGTCCTCCCCTCTTGGTGGGACGGTACCTGATGCTGGAGCATCCCTGGGGCACAGGTTGGGTCTGGAAAGCTGCTCCATACCAGTGTCTGGGGATATTAACACAGGACCTAACCTGGTTTCAAGCAAGGCGTTTCAGCCACCATCTGCTTTAATTGTGGATTATTGAGAACTGTTTTTATTTTAAGAAACTGGCCCCTCGTTACAGTGCAAGTCCCCCAACCCCTTTTCCCTCCAAAAGGGGTGTTGTGCCTCTTACCTTTCGGCAGCGTGTGCTTTAATTTCATGCTTGCAGCCCTCGCCGTGTAATCTCGAGGCGGGGGGAGCTTTCAGAGCGCTCTCACTCAATAACTCAGCCCAGCCTACAGCGCTAGTGAGGTATTTTACACTCCGCCGAGGCAGATAATTAATCATTCCTGAAGAATGAAGAAATGTTTCTGGACTTTTTTTTTTTTCTGCTCCTTTTAAAAGAAAAACATGGATTTTTTTTTTTTTTTTGAAAACGTGATGTCCCTCTGATAGGGTGGAGGGAAGGAGTTGGGGATGAGGAGTGCGAAGGTTGGCTGGCTCTTTGGGGAAAGCAATAGCGGGGTGCGACCGGCCAGGCTGGGGGACGGGTGGTTCCTGGTGTCCATCCGAGTGTTGCTGTGGTGTGTGTAGAAGCTGAAGGTGCTGCTGAAGCCCAGGGCTGGGGTGCACGGACCCCCCATCGCTCACGGCTGACGGAGAAGCCCAGAGCACTGCTTGGTTTCCTTCATAGCTGTGTTGATGCTGATGCGCTTGGTGGCTTCCAACCCAGTTGCCCAGGGAGCACCTTTTTGAGCTGCAGATGCCTGCCTTACAGTTCTGTGGCTGTTTGTTTTTTTTTCCAGTCATTAAATTAAGCCAGGGTGACTTTAAAAAAACCAAAGCAACCAACCTGAAAAGAACCTTAAACGTAGCGCGGAGCTCACCAGCTTGATGGGAGTGTTGCTTTTAAAACAAACTATTCAGGAAAATGCATCACCAAGTGGGAAAATGTATCATCAATCAGAGGGCTGGAGCACCTCTCCTGTGAGGACAGACTGAGAGAGTTGGGGTGGTTCAGTCTGGAGAAAAGAAGGCTCCGAGGAGACCTTACAGTGGCCTACCAGTATCTTAAAGGGGCCTACAAGAAAGCTGGTGAGGGACTTTTTAGGATGTCGGGTAATGGCAGGACTAGAGGGAATGGATTAAAACTAGAGACGGGACGATTCAGACTGGACGTCAGGAAGAAGTTCTTCACCATGAGGGTGGTGAGACGCTGGCCCAGGTTGCCCAGAGACGTGGTGGAAGCCCCATCCCTGGAAGTTTTTAAGGCCAGGCTGGATGGGGCTCTGAGCAACCTGATCTAGTGGGAGATGTCCCTGCCCAGGGCAGGGGGGGTTGGAACCAGGGATCTTTAAGGTCCCTTCCAATCCTAACAATTCTATGATTCTGTAAGTAAAGATTTCTTTTTACCGCTCTCTTCAGCCCCTCTTCTTCTATTTCTAGTTGTGGTCTGGACTTTAGAAAGAATGATGCCGTTGTCTCCTGTCTTTTGGGAGAGCGGGTTGGATTTGTACTTGGGTCACGTAGGCAAGGGAACGTTGGGTCAGCACACAGATACTTGCTAAAATATTACAGTTGGTCTTAACGTCTCTTGGCTCTTCTTTCTGTAGAGCGTAAGGATGGGAAAACCATCACATGGTTCTGCTGAATGGTACCTGGAATGTATGGTCTATAACAAGAGTAAAAAAGACTTAACTATCAGTGTTGTGTGGAGGCTTTTCCCAGCAAGTGTCTCCGCAGTCTGTGAGTGGTGCTGAAGATCACTTCTCCTTTGAGCAGCCGATTATACAGAGAATCTTAAGTTACCAATCAAAAGATATGTAGGTACGGGGAAAATATATGTAGTAGAGCAATTTCTGAACCAAGTAGTTCTGGACGGAGCTGTGAATCGGAAGATCTCGTTGCTCCAAGCCCCTGTGGATCCCATGGGCTTCTGATAACGGAGTACGTGTTCGCTCGCAGTGCGCTGAATCACACTCGGTTGTGGGGTTTTTTTCTCCTGCTTTTCCATGGCAGCTTGAGCAGGGACATGGCATTCTTCACCTCCCTCCCTCTTACTGCTGCTGCTGCCAGGGCTGCCTAGCAGAGAGATGTGGCTGCTTTTCAGGCTCTTAACCTTGCAAAAACTGACGAGAAACTTTATTAGCAAAAATTGCTGAAGTGCCTTCAGTTCCAGGAGTTTTCAAGGCATGATATAGGGGGGAAAAAAAAAACCCAAGCAGGAATCAGCTGGTGAAGGGAAGCCCCGGGCAGGCAAAGAAACCAGTACGTGCGGTTTTTCCCCACTGCTGTCCAAACAGGAGCAGGATGGCAAGGGGGAGGGTGGTATTTGCCACCAGTGCTCTCGTGTTGCCCGTCTCAGGGATTTAGAGGTGTTGTGGGTCAGAGCCTTCCGGTGGCCGCCTTGTCTTGTGTGCGTTGTCCTCTGTGCCTGGCAATGTGTCTTGGAACTCACTTCAGTAACGCGAGGTGATGCTGATGGCCCTCGTGGAATGGATTGCTCTCAGCTTCCCGAGGCGGATGCAGAAGACCTCGCAGGCTGGAGTAGGTGGGCAATGAGGAAAAGCCCCCTTGGAAAAGCTACCTGCCAGGTTTTCAGCAGTTTGTGCCTCCAGCATCACCATCCAACTGGGAGCTGGAAACACACGTCAGCTCTGCTGAGAGCAAGCCAGCCCTTTGTTCGTGCGTCTCCTTGAAATGATATTGTGGTTTACTTAATTAAAAACACAGAGCATTATTGTGGGAATGACAATGAATTAAAAAGATTAAATCTGGGAAAAGACCTATCTGGCCATCTAATCCAGCCCAGCTCTGCTGTTCTCTGAGGTATCCTTCTTCTGTACAGTTTGAGGCGCCTCAGGTGATGTGCTTGCTCCCTGTTCCCCAAGGAAATCTCTCCCTGGTCTATTAGAGAGCTGTTTGTAGAAAAGAGCAGGCTGGTTTCATCTGCAGCCTGCTGCTTAATTGTTCTCCCAGCTGTGTTTCCACCCAGCACTGGGTTTACTAACAAGCCTGGCCAGCCCTGCCAGAGAGGGCTCAGCTCCTCCTTGCTTAGACCTTGCTGTTGAGTTGATGTGCCCAAGGAAGATGCCCTTGGGGAATCTGAAAGCGGGGTCCTCTCTCCTGCCTTCACAGCTGCTTTTTCTGGAGTTTCATACTAGCAGGTTCATGGGTTGAACTGGAGAGCGTTTGCTGGCAGGCCAAGCAGCTCTTCCTGCAGATGCAGACGGGCTACAGGATGCCTCCGCGCCCTGCTGGGCAGTTTAAATTTGCATTTTGGGACATCCTGCATTAGCTTTTCGACTGTTGCCTACTTCAGTCCAGAGGTTCTGGAGCAGAAAAGATGGCTTTGGGCTTGGTGGCATTCTGGTGGGGCATCTGAAAACTGAGAAGTAGCAGGAGAAAGATCCTCAAAACGGCCTTTCCCTGCTGTGCCTGAGATAGATGCATGTTGGGATGCTCTAAACTGTCTAACACTGACTCTTTTTATGGCTGTCGCTAGGGGTTCTCTTCTCCTCCTCCTTCCCATCGTGATCCCTTTGCAAACAGCTGAGGGAATGTGTGTGCTGCCGTGAGCTCGGCCAGGGGGGACCTTGCATAGTTGTGCTACCAGGGCTCTGCTGGTAGGGTGCTGTTTTCTGAGGGAATGTCAGTCTCTGCCATATCTTGGGCTGACTGGAATGCTTTTGGGGAAAACCTGCCTCTTCCTCCTCGGTGCATCAGTATGGAAGAGGGAACTTCCAAGTGCTGAGGGTGGTGGAAATAGGAGATAATTTGTTTCTGGGAAAGAGAGAAGCACCTAATTATTTCAGGGGATGGAAACTCTGCTGTGATGTCCCTACCCCCCTATAACCGAGGGCTAGATCAAGTCGAGTAGCCATAAAGGACTGCAAGGAGGAGGATGTTGGGTGTGTGGATGGGAGTTTTGGAGAACGATGCGGATGCGGGTGGGAAAAAGCTTCATCTCCGCGTCCTGGATCAGAGTGGTGGGACGTGCGATGGCCACCCTGGTAACGGAGTGGTGGGAAGGGTCCCACCGCATGTCACAAAGCCACGTGGCCCCAGATCTGCAGCAGGGATTTTGCCCACAGCTGGTGCTGGGGGTGTGCAAATATGAGCAGCTGCTGCTTGGGGTGAAGCCGCCCGAGGGAGGTCCCGCGGTTCAGTGCTGTGACAAAGAAAACACCAGCGTTGACATTTCCACTGCCCTGGGCTCCTGTTTGACCTTGGGCAGGTTGCGTTGTCTTTCCGGCCGCATCCTGGAAGGCTGTGTGTTGAGCTGGGTCCTGCCAGGATGTCTGGGTGTGGGAAACGGGCCTCCCCACGCTCCACACGCCAATGCTGCCGCCTGCTAATGCCTTGTTAAATACCCACTATTTGCTCTGCCTTGTCCCCGTGAGCTGCCGTAGGAGGGGGCCGGCTGCTTTGCCAGGTGGTCTTAGCAAAAATTGGGGTTTTTTTCCCCCCCTTTGGAAGAGCCTTCCTCCCTGCCTGTGTCTCCTCAGCGGGTGTCTGCGTGTTGCCCCGTGTTGAGAACGTGCCGAAACACAAATCATTACCTGGGTTACAAACTGAGGTTTGCGCTTTGAAACCTCACCTGGTGAATGATACAAATCCCGCGGTGGCTTTTCTGCGCGCCGGCGAGCAAATGTTAGCTCTGATGTAGCAAAACCTGGGGAGCTTCCTACT
Source organism: Stercorarius parasiticus (assembly GCA_013396915.1). Classification (NCBI taxonomy): domain Eukaryota; kingdom Metazoa; phylum Chordata; class Aves; order Charadriiformes; family Stercorariidae; genus Stercorarius; species Stercorarius parasiticus. The sequence goes on from VWZL01003824.1 coordinate 241,491, forward strand.
GAAAACGTGCCCTTTGGAAACGCCGCTGCTGCTTGGGCCGGATGGGCGCTCGCTCGGCTGCAGGGGAGTACGAGGCTTCCCCACAAAGTTCTCGAGCTCCACGGGCTTTAATATATATGTGATGGGCATATAAAAACGATGCAATTTGTTTTTAAAAGTGATCTTGTGGAGTTTTTGATTTACCTTTGAAACGTCAGCCCTTTGGGGTGCGTTCTGGCAACCACGGGGAAAAAAAAAAAAGAATCATCATGGCCGCTACAGAAATTTCTTTTTTTTTTTTTAAAAAAAAAACAAATCCTAAAGTTGAGGTTATTGCTTATTCCCGTGGCTCCAGGAGCTGAGGCTTTCAGGAGAGCTGCTAGTTTTCGACAAGCTTCTATTAGTCATGGGAACTGGCAGTTCTGAAATTAATATTTGCAGACCCTTCCCTCCCTCCCCCTGCGCTCTCCTCGCTGCAAAGAAAACCCTCACCTCCAGCCCGGCTCCCCGGTACGTGATTGAGAACATGTGAAGCCGCAAGGGCTGAACTGTGAGTGACCTCCCGGGAGTAAGTGGGTTCATCAAAGCTGGGCTCTTCCCCACACTTCAGTCGCTAAAGCTCCTGCGTTTCCTCCTGATGGCTGATAAGGAGGGATTGAATTTATGAAAGAGATGAAGATGTTTGGATAAGCTACAGTACCAAAGCAAGCCTGCCTGGCAAGTCGGGGCCTGAAGGAAGCCCATGGAGTTGGAGGGGGTTTGTTGGGTTGCTTGTTTTCCCAGGCCCCTTCCCTCCCTGAGCCGGGACCGTGTCTGTGGGGATGCGGCTCTGCAGCCGTACACCCCAGGTACCCTGGCTGAAGTGATGTCCTCCCGGTTTTGGAGTGATCCCGGGCTCTGTGGGGTGCAGCCGGGCTGCCTGGCAGCCTGCAGAGCCCCCCCACTGCCCTCCCGCCAGGGACGGCTACAGCAAACAGGGTCTGTCACTGTCCCAGCAAAGCCCATCTCGCTGCTCCTACAGCCGAGGTGCTGCCGTACTGGTGTGACGGGGACTCATGCCACGAGACCCAGGGGCACAGAAATGTGTCCTGGCTCTTCCTCACCCCCAGCTCCGAGAGGTGCAGGGCTCTGAGACACGCTCCGCCGGCTTGGTAATGTCATACAATTATAGAATCATAGAATTGTTAGGGTTGGAAAGGACCTTAAAGATCATCTAGTTCCAACCCCCTGCCCTGGGCAGGGACACCTCCCACCAGCCCAGGTTGCTCCAAGCCCCGTCCAACCTGGCCTTGAACCCCTCCAGGGATGGGGCAGCACTTCAGGGATGGGGTAGGACGTCCTGCTGGCTGCAGTCAGCCCCCGGGCAGGGAGAACTGGTGCATCTGTGACTCTCTTTCCATACCCAGGTCCTAAAACAAAAAAATATGGGCTCACATTATTTGAGCGCAACATTTGGTTATTTCCCTGTTGTTCTTCTGCTGTGCCAGAAAGGCCAACACCTGTGTCTCGGAGATCTCTATCTCTGTATATTTTTAGACATGCCTTATCAATGCTGAAAGAAGGTGAATCATGTTTGGGAAAGGGAGCAGCTTCTCTTCCAAGTGTGTTCTGGAAAACAGAGCTGAGCTCCGGGAGTGGGGTGTTGGGGGGGGGAAGAAGCAGCGGGGAATGACCCATCACGGGAACGTGGCGTCTCCCCCGCTGCCCGCGGGGTGTTGCGGGGAGGACTCCCTGTTCCCCCTGGGTCAGCGGTGCTTTGCTGGGACACGGTGGCTTCTCATGGGGCGCTGAGCACCCTGGTTCCTGCAGTGGGAACGGAGGTGACAGCCCTAAGGGTTTCCCAAAACTTAATGTGGTTCCCCCTGCCTAGTCCCAGACTGGTGGCCAGTACGATGGTGGACCCAGGAGAGGCTGGTGTGGAGTGTTTGGAGGGGCACCTGCACGTTGTGGCCCTGTATCCGGGCTCCCATCTGTGGTGCTGTGCGGGCAGAGTCTGCTGAGCCCCTCCTGTAGCCTTGCCCACGGTCACGGTGCCTTGGTTGTCCTCCTGCAGCCACCTGCAGAGCAGTTCCCCACTTGGGTGCAGAGCCATGGAGCGACGAAGCCACCGGCTGTCCTCCCCCAGGAGGATTTGGCTTTTTGCTGCTCTCTGGGCTGCCCTTCCTCCTCCTGAAAGGCGCTGCTAACGCTGGGGACCCTGGATGCTGCTGCCTGTGACCCCAACAAGGCAGGTCTGTGAGCAGCCGTGAAGGCTTTGCCTTCAGGAGTCTTGCAGGTGGGGCGGGGAAGGTTACAGCTTTGGAGCTCTGGGCATGATCCTTGTCCCCTCCTTTGATAATCCCCCCCCACCTCCACAGGAAAAGAAAGTATTTCGGGTTGATGTCTCCACTAAAAAGCTGCAGCAGTAAAGTGGTTGTTTGTGCCGAGAGGGGAATGCCCACAGGTAATTTATCTTGACATTTATAGAAAGCATAAGGGTTTACTCATTCATAAAATGAAGGAACAGGGTGTTTTTCGGCATTGGCTGGGCTCTGGAGCTGCTCGAACATTATTGTAGCTGATCGTAATCGTTTCCGGACGTGCCCCAATGTGCCTACGGGGGGGG
>VWZL01003824.1:261790-275406 GCA_013396915.1 Stercorarius parasiticus
CCCTCCTTTTCCCCTCCTTTTCCCCTCCTTTTCCCCTCCTTTTTCCCTCCTTTTCCCCTCCTTTTCCCCTCCTTTTCCCCTCCTTTTCCCCTCTTTTTCCCTCTTCTTTTTTTCCTCTTTTTTCCCTCGACTTCTCTCTGTTCCAAACCCCGCTGCGGATCTGTGCCCGAGACTCTCGCGGGGACGGAGCGTAGAAGGTGTGAGCAAAGCCCGAGGCAGGGCTGGGGCTGGCTGATGCGAACAGCCCAAGGGCTTCGTAACCAGAACGGGTGGCCCGTGGGTTCCCTGAGCGTATCACCGAGGTTAACGCGGCCACATCTGGAGAGCCTTCTGCAGGAGGCTGCTTGAACGGAACGCGGGCCAAACTTGTCACAACTAATTTAGTCAGCTAGTAATGAAAAGGCTGATCTAACTGGATAAGTCAACCCACCAGCCTTGGACCTTTATTTTTGGGTGGGCTGTGGGCTCCCAGCTTCTCCTCTGACTCCCAAGGGAAGCGGAGCAGTAGCTGGGGGGGGTGACTCCCCTGCCCGGTGGGATGCTCCTCTCCAAGGAGCTGACAGTGTTTGGGCCACCGGGGTGAAGGGGTTGCCTTAATTTCTCTGCTTGTATGCTCATTTTTGGTGAGGGCTTTCTGAATATTCCGGGGGCTTTTTAAAGAGCAAAGAGGACGATATCAAACCTAGTAACTGTTGGGCGTAGTAAGACTGAGCTTATGGGCCGCTTCACTTGGGCTAGAGAGAGCGTTTTACTGACCTGCTGTTGTTTGAGAATTCTCAAATAAGCTCCTTAAACTTTAATCTGAGTGTGCCGATGGGATCATTAACTTCAAGGATGGCCTGCGTGCTGCTTTCTGATGCTAATCTAAGTTTTCATACATTCTTGGCCTTCTGTCTTAAAAATGTGATGCCGTGCTAGACTTCAGCAGTGCACTGGAATGCAGAGACTCCTGATTTTTCACTTTGCTGCCACTGGTCTTCAGAACCCCTGGGCTGATCCCTTTATCTCTCTGTATCCCTGTTTCCCCTCATGCAGAATGGGAATGTTGTCTCCCTCCTGCCAGCACAGGTTGCGAAATAAGTTTGATGTTACTCCTCCCCTTGGGAAAGGAGTAAACCCTTCTGTGCGTTTGTCTTGGGCAGTTTCGAGAAGGGCATCTCCAGAGAAGTGCTTTTCAGTGTCCTAACGTGTCGCAAAGGCGAAACAACGTGCTTGGTCTTGCCTCGTGTACACCATTTGCTCTCTGCGACCAGCTCATGGAAGAGGGTGAACCTGGTGCCACCGGCCACTCGGAGGGCTTGTGGCCAGGGCTTGCGACGGCGCCTGAGCCGGAGAATGGGCCCAACGGTGCTTGCTTGTGCCTTGCGATTCACGGCGAGATCCCTGACTCTCAGGGGGCAGATTGCATCAAAATTGGTCTTTGGTTTTCCTCGCTGCAGCGATGCAGAATTTTGGAGAGTATCAGTTAAATTGGCTCCCCCCCCCTCCCCACAGCTGGTGCTGCATCTTGTGCATCTGTATCCATGAGCAATGTGTTTTGTGGGTGGCATTGTCAGCTTAGCTGATGGAATTTATTAGCTCTGGTGGAACCATTTTTAGGCAAGATGTTTTTGCTAACAGCATTTCATCATAAAACACCGCTGTCAATCACCTGTAGGCAAATGACTCTCAAAAACCCAACCCTAGATTGAAGGAAATGATAAGTAGCTCTGCTTGTCCTAAAAGCTTTTTTCTTTTGGTCTCTTTATTTAATATATTGCTGGGTAAATAATTATTGGCCTCCTGTACTGCAGAATGGGTGTGGAGGGTCAGCAAGCGTCTTGAAAATGGTTTCGGTTCTGCATTTGATAGCGAAGCCAGATGTTTCCATGAGCAAACAGGACCGACCGCGCTGCATTCCTCCAGCCTGGTCGGCGGGTGGGTAGTCAAAGGCAAAAATGCACCTGAGCTGCTGTAGGAGCTCTGCGCTGGCTGGAGACATGGCCTGGTGGAGGGACAGGCCCTGGCCACCGCTGGGAGAAACCCTCAGCATCGCAGCAATGGTGATGGAGGGATCTCAGCTGAGACCGCCGTCCTTCAGGGCCACATCAAAACGCAGAAAGCTGGCACTTCCCCAGGACTGCACGTAGGGAATAGCTCTGATTTTCAGCAGAAATTATTGAAACAAGGTGACTTTCCCTGTAGCAGGGACCAACCGTGAACTGCGGGCTGGGAACGGCTCCTCCTTGGCAGCGTTGTCTTGGCTGCGCAGCTGGAGATTAAGTCTGTAATTGGGTACAAAGCATCAGAACTCAAACACTAATTTACATACCTGACATATTGGTGGCAAATATTTTAAGGGTTGCCTCAGTGTAGAAGCAGCACCCGAACGGGGTGAGTGGTAAGAGATGAGGTGATGCATCTTTTCAAGAAGGCGTTTGAGACATGAACACTCCCAACGCCAGGGAAGACAGAGACACCCAGGGCTGGAAACAGCCACCAGCCAATTTCACACTGGAAAATAAAGTGTGTGGGTTTTGTTTGGTTTTGTTTTGTTTTGTTTTGTTTTTTTTTTTGTTTGGAGTTTAATCAAAGGCTGGATCAGCTTGCGAGGAGGGGGAGAGTAAATTCTCCATCCCTTGTGGTCTGGAATGACCGCAAGCGGCTTTCTGGAAGACCCACCGCCGCTGCAGCACGAGCCGCTGATCCCTGCAGAGGAGTTCCCCGTGTGAGCTCCAGCCTCTGCTGAGCCGAGCCCTGCTGGCCAGGGCGGTCATGGAAAACCGTCTCCCAGGGAGGCTGTGGCTCCATCCCGGAGGCCAGATCCCCCCCGGCAGGGCTGCGGCGATGGACCGTTAGCTGGGGCGGCTGTTCTCCAGGAACAGGGTTGTGGCACAGCCCTTCCCAGCCTCCCAACGGCAGGTCCTCGGCTCCAGCTGCTTTCACCACCTCCCTTGTTTAACCGCGCTGTCACTTTTCTTGCCTGCTTGTTTTCAGTGTTTTCTCCGACAGTTGCTTTTTATAATTGTGACTTTTTTTTTTATTTTTTTTTTTCTTCTTCTCCTTCCCCTCCGTCTCTGTTGTTACCTGTTCCAGCCCTCGGGCGCTGAGCTCGGAAATGCGTTCGCTGGGGTTTGCCCTGGCCTGTCGCACACATCATCCCGCGGAGGATGGTGTGCATCTGTTTGGCATCTATTAATCGTTGCAGCTTGATAGAGTTTCCTCTGCTTCTCGCGCTTTTCTTGTCCAAAATTATCTGCTTAAAACAACAGAGCAGCGAGCGGAGGGGGGAAATGCTGTTCCTCCTGCCCTTGTGTGGGCTTCTTGGGTGCGCGTACTAAACACGTTATTTGGAAACTTTCTGTCTTCAGCAATTCGCAGGGATGCAGGTGGCGCCCACCCCCTCACAAAACGAGAAAGGGGTGGGCTGTATGTAGGATTCGTATGATGATGTCTTTTTATCTTTGCTTATCTGTTGACAATTAAGATTAATAGTGGCCAAGGCTTGTCACTGCTTAATAGCTCCCTCTGCATGTTATCCTTCCCTGTTATCATTAAGAGAAAGTCAGCTTTTGCCACTGGCTGCCTTCAGGTGACCATGTGGGACATGCCTAATCTGTGAAGCTCGAGGGAAAATGATGCTCCGATCTGAGGCGGCTCCGCTCCCCGGGGCTGGCACGCTGGGGGACCGCGGGTTTACCCCCAAGAGCCCTCAGCTGGTCTCTGCCGGCTTCCCCGTGCTCTGGAATGTCACGGCGAGAGCATCAATGCAAGCGGTGGTCTGGGAGGTCTCCCGGTGGTACTTTGCCTGTGAGATGTGTTTGATCCCAGCTCCCTTTTCCAAAAATCAGTGTTGCACAAGCACGCTCGCCAGTTAAACGGAGACTTCCCACCTTTCCTCTTCTCTGGAAATACTTAGCGATCAGCCAGCTAAGGGCAGAAGGAACTTGTTTCCAGTACAATGTTTTTTTTCCATCTACACGTAATAACGTCGTTAGCTGTATGTAATTAACTCAGAAGTGATAGGCTTGTAATTACCCAGCAGAAGCCTGTGAAAAGGATTGCGTTAGTCTTTATCTCAGGAACTTTATTACCAAAGATGTTCTGGGCTGTTTTGGGATATGCCGAAATGTCTGAAGCGGTGCTGGAGCCGTGCAGAGCCCTAGGTGCAGGCGAAGGCTGTTGGAGGGCTCTGGCTTGGCCCCGGGGTGTCCTCAGCAGCAGATGGCTCCAGGGGCGGGTTTGTTGATGTCCTCCGTTCTGGAGGCTCATCTGGGACGAGCGAAGTCTACCCTTCTGGTCTTTGGTTGAAACACGCTGGTTTCTCTTGGTTCTGTCTCTTCATGGGTGTCACTGGAGGGGTGGGAAGGAGGGAGCCTGTGGTTAGCTTGTGGAGACTATGCCGTGTAGGAAAGCCTCATAAAGTAACCATGTGACGCCAAATGACTGTATAGCTCTGGAAATTAATACTTAAGGCTTATCCTGTTTGGATGTGATGAAACCATCGCAAACTTAGTATATGTATATTGTACATACTGTAAGAACGCTATTAAAGAAATGTGGGGTTTAGCTTACGTTTCCCTCAATAATCTTTTTTTGGTGTGCAGCTCGCATCAGTTTGTCTTCGTTACCCCTCTGTCTGGGAAAGACTAGTTGAGTTGGTCAAATGCAAATGACTCAGAGCTGAAATCATACATCAGAGCCTTCTTTAGAAGTTTTGAGACAAATAAAATCCTACAACATGCCCGTGGGGATGAGACCCTGAATTGACATTAGAGGTTGTTGCTACTTGAGGTAAATCTGCCCTGATTTTGCCCTCTGCAGCCTCTGGTGTGAGAGCGAGCAGTGTTTCCCCTCGAGCTTGTAGCCCCTGCAGGATGGAGATAACGCCGGAAGAAGGCACACCCTGGGTGCTGCAAATGTTATTCATGAGCAACACCCTGCAGTGGAGAAATGGCATGGTTGAATCCTGCGTCTTGGCTGCTTGGGATTTGCTAGAGGTAGTTCTCGGTTGTCTTCTGGAATTGCTCATGTGGTTTGAACTCCTAAGTCTTGGGCGTTTCACGGACGTTGTGTTTCACACCATGCCTGCCTTTGGGTCCGTGACTGGCTGGAGACTTCTTGGTGCTCCACCATCACCAGCTGCTCTGCAGGGCTCATCAGCCAGTTGTGCCGCCTGCTCCAGGATACAGGTGTGGGATGGGAATGGTCTTTTAGGCCCAGCTACTGACCCACGTGCCCTCTGTGTGACAATGTGGGTGACGGCAGGCAGTGCAGAGTGCCGCGGTAGAAATGGCTGTCGTGTTAACACACGGGAGTCCTATGACTTGGAATAACAAGCTGGTGGGTAACCAGGTTAACGAATGTAAAGGTAACTGGTGAACAAGAAAAAAAGCCAAACTGGTTAAATAATTGATTTGGTAATTAATTCTCCCCCCATGTCATTTGAGGCATTAACAGAGGAAGAATGGTGCATTGATTAGGGCACTGGTCTACCTTTCTTTGGTAAAGGAGTTTGTCTTGTTCCTTACCATGCTCGTCTTGTACAAATTTGGGCAAGTCTTTTAATCTTTTTATGCTCCTTGTGTTTTGAAGCTGATTATAATAAATTCAGTAACTTTCATATCTCATGGGGGAAAAAAATATGTTGTTATACTCCAAGTTGAATACGGTTCATATTAAGAGCCAGTCCATAGCAGGAGCAGTGCTAACTACAGTGAAAAGGTTCAGTCTAAATAGGTGTTTCGAATAATGATACTTAAGACGCTTCAAGCAAATATTAACTAACTTGTATGATGCTCCCGTGCAGGTGGTGTGGGGACGGGCGGCACAGTTTTCAGTTTGCGATAGAGAAAGTGAACGCGAGCTGTCTGGTGCTATCACAAAAGATCGTAATGAGCATTAATAGCTCTAATTTTATAAACAGACATAACAAGCTCAACACATGCTCTTACCAGAATGATTATCCTTTGGAACGGGCTCTTTGTCTTCTCCATTTCTTGCTGTCTCCTAATCAAGCCTGGGACTGTCTCCCCGTATCGGTGGTTCAGCGCTGGTGGCTGGGCTCGGGGCAGGCGTCGCAGGGTGCTGACACCTCAAGAACTTAGAAGAAAGGCTGAGGCAGGACAGATGTACTCCTTGGTTGAGGGAACACCACGTTAAAAGGAAATTTGTACCACTGAAACCATGGGACTCATCGAATAATTTGGAGTCCATGGCCACAATAGTCCCCTGGAAGGTCCCAGACCTTTCCGAATACAAGGACTCTCTGCATCCTCATGATTTGGCCACACGCTGCAGGGTACCGAGGGGTTTCTGGCTGTGCCGGAGCCGCGCAGGCAGCCCTGGCCCCGGAGCTGAGAAGGGAAAATGCAATTCTGAATTGCAAGGAAAATTAAGCCCTGTAGGACAAAATTCTAGCAGGACAATTTTTGATATTTTTACTCCCTTAGTTGCCTGCACGGGTCGAGTAAAACTCTTCGCTTCTGCACCCTTTAATTTTAACCCATCTCGTTCTTTGTTTTAGGTCCTGGAATCGTGAGAACTTCCAATGACTTGGCAAATCTCTCTGAATCACTGACGTTTTGCTGCCACCTCCACCCATGCCTGTCCCTTGCTTGCTCCCTCGCCGGGTGTCAGTTCGCCAGCCTACGTGCTGAGAAGAAAAGTTAAAAAGGTAAAAGTCTGTAATCTGATTCCGCAGTGACCTGTCTAATCCTGTTCCCCGGTGCAGTGAGAGCTGAAATACTTGTACTGCAAAACAATGACTTGAGGAGACTAGAGAAGGAAGATGAGAATCTGCAGGGATTTATTTTCTTTTCTCCCTCCATCTTCTGCCTTTTTCTGACCGAAAGCTGCCAGCTGGAAAGCAGGGGTGGCAAGAAAGAGGTCAGGGCTGGGTGCATGGGTAGCAATGCATTGGGCTCCTCTTTGTAGGAGAATCGGGGTACGGTTTCAGGCACCCCAGACTAAATCTGCATGGCAGTGGCTGCACTGGGTCGTCCCGGAGCTAAAAGGCTCAAACGTGATGAGTAAAGCTCTGCAGCTCCATAAAGAGCTGCTGACTGTGTTGGGCTCCTACCTGTGGAGCTCCCAACAACTCCAAAATGGGTTGAAAATGAGGTTTTTGAGATGTGGCTGGGCTGTGTTGGGAGTCGCTGAGCTCACCAGGCTCCCCTGGGACAGCCGTTCAGACCTTCGCTCTGACCCTGTCTGGTTCACACCTGGAGTCCCAGGCTGCTGCTGCTCTTCCTCTTGTAAGACCAGGGCTGGTCTGCTGGTGGTTCCTTCCCCTTGGCCTTGTTGTGTTGGATCGGGGAGCTCAGCCCAGGCTTGCAGGTCCAGGACAAGGGCTGTGAGGCTTTCCTGTTGTTCCTTGTGCTGAGCATGTATGTTTGTGCAGATCCTTCATGGATGTTTTTAGGCATGCGTCCCTTTTTCTCTAACTTGTTGTTGAGAAAACACTTCCCTCTACCGAGCCTTGACGGAGGTTCCCCTGAACCCACCTGCCTCTGCAAAAGGGTATTTTGGAAAAACAGCCTCATCAGATGATAAACAGGTTTGTTTCAATGGGTTCTGCTCTGTTGAAAATACGACACGTTGTGCGAGCTGTGTGAGGTCTGGATTACAGAGGTTCTGTTTTGAGTTTGCTGTTGTATCAGAGGGGTTTTCGCATCAGCCGCTTTGTCCTCTCCCCTAGAGAACTTCCTCCTATTGGGGCTCCATTTTCCTTTACCAAAACCTCCAGTTTGCTGCTACGTTGAATTGAACCGTGCTTTCAGAGCAATTTCCGGTTGGGAACGCGAGTGCGCCATTCCTCGAACTTCATTTTTCTTCAGCCTTTTGGCTGGGTTGCGTTATTTCCTTCCTTATTTTTTTAGGCAGAGTTACCCTCCAATCCATCCGATATTGCCAACACTGTTGATGCAAGCGCCATAGTGTTGTAGAAGGGGAAGGCTTGGAGAGGTATGAAATTAGTCCAAGGACAAGTCCAGCAGTGCTGGCGGTGCGTGTATCGAGGCGACTCGGGGTGTTGCCCCCCTGCAGAAGGCTGTTATGGTTTGGAGGGGTGGTTTGGGCTTAGAAAGCTTAGGCTGGAGCGTGGCTCACTTCTGCCAAAGCTGCATCCAGCAGAAAACACTTCTCATGGAATTCATGCAACCAGGGCTCTGTAATGGAAAATCTGCCACACCTTAAATGCTATCGTATTACTCATGAACGCAATACTGGTAATTAACTGAGTTAAAAACCAGATTTATTGCATGTCAGTTATCACCTAACAAGTTGGCATATCTGAGAGATGCATCAGAGGCCGGATGTGCTGGTTTCCCACCTAAGAAGGTAAGAGAGGTCACCTGCCTTGCCACCAGTGGAGATTCGATGGATTTTGCCATGTTTAAATAAAATCTTGCGCATGTACAAGAATGTGTTTAACACCACTGGGCTGCGAGGCTATGAAGCGAAGTCCTCCAGTGTAATGAGATGCAAAATCTCTAAGTAGTTTCATCACAATTTTTTTTTTTTTTTTTGTGTCTCTGTGGAACCTCCTAGCATCTCCTGATTGCTTCTGACATCAGAAATGTTCTCTTGCTTCACCCCTCCACCCTGATCCAGAATAGCACTGTGTAAACGCTGTGCTGGGTTCGAGCTCTTTGTTGCTCACCTGCAGCGAAGGCTGTGGGAACGGATGCGATTTGCTGATTCGGCCGCTTAAAAAGGAAACCCAAAGGCACCCTGTGCGTGCCAGGATTACACCACCTGGGCTTAAATCTGCAAATCATCTGTAGATCGGAGTTTGCAGTTCAAATTTTATTCTTCATTTTAGTCTTTGCCCTTGAATCTCCTATTCCAGGACACGTCTGTATTCCTTGTTTCGGAGGCTGTGGCAGAGCTGAGGTGGTTGCCTGCTGCTGAAGCACCACATCTCGTCTGCGTTCAAACCCTGAAAGAATTCCGAAATGTGTGAACTTAGTGTGTCTGCAGACTTCATTATTTAAAAAGTAATGAAAATTAAGTATTTGGAATCTGAAAGGGAACATAGCTTTGACTTTCTTGGTGCGTACTGAGAAAATCTTGATTTCTCAAGTTCAGTTTTTTTCTAGGTATCCCCATGCAGAGAAAGATCCAGGGAACGTATGTTTGGTTTTGCATTATTCCCCGCCTGTAATAACTCCTCTGAGTTTGCTCAGGCCGGCAAAAACTGGACAGAGATGTGACATCTCCTTAACTAGCCTGACGCCTTTGCTCTGGGACCTCCAAAGGGCAGAAGACCCCGAGGGGAGAGGGCTCAGGGATGTGATGTGGGTGGGCTCTTCTGGGGGCTGAAGGCCGTGATGGCTGGGGGGAGCACTCCAGCCTGGAACAGCTTCTCCGCCCGTTCTTTGCAAAGCCCAGGGTTTCCCGAGCGGTCCCTGCTTGAGAGGACTTGTGTGGTGAGACCAAGCGCGTGGTCTGAACTCGGATCTTGCCTTTTGAATAAATAGTGGGCTGCTGCGCTGAGCGTTCGCTGGCGATGCAGTAACCTCAGGAAGTTTGTCCATCTTAGCGAGAAGTGGCTTTAGTTCGTAGGTGGCATTTGCGCTGGGAGGCGCTGGACACGAGCAGGGGCCGAGCTGGGTGCAGGGGGTGGAATCAGAAGTTCAGCTGGCTGCTGGGCTCACCTTTCTGACCAGGAAAATCCGCTCGTCTGTGAGAGAATCTCCCGATTGCACCGACCTGGCGAGGACATGTGCCAGCGGAGGGTGGGACAGGTCAACACTTGAGCCACCCCAGCCTCTCCTCTGGTGTCTCTTAAGCTGCTTTTCTATTTCACAACACCATGCTGAGCTTCCCCGATGCCAATGCCAGGCTGAAGGGCCGGCTGGGAAGCTTTGCTTTCCTTAAAGTAGATAATTGGTTGTAAGTTTGGGGTGTGTTTTTGAGTCAGGCTTGCGGTGGCTCCTTCCCACGTGGATCCCAGACCTTCGGAGCACAAATCCTTCACAGCAGTGTCTCCTGGAAGTCAGCGAGAGGTTTCCTATTGTCTGCAGAAGGACTGATGCCCTCAGGCCCTGCAGATTGTCCTGTTTCACCCTTCCAGAGCAAGCCTGGAAACCCGGCTGGGAGCTTGAGCAAGCGAACTCCTCCCTGCTGCCCATCCGTCCTGCCTGTCCTCGTCCCCCAGCCGGGACCTCCTCTTCCTCCCAGTCCCTCCTCTTCCCGTGAGCCAAACTTAAAAGAAAGAGCTCTCGGTCTCGGTTCTTCTCCCTGAAGGGATGCTGGCCGGGCGATGCCCTCGGGGAGGCAGCTGGTAGCCCGGCGCTGTGCCCTGGCCCCTCTGCATGAGGGGGCTCCGTCGGTAGGAGCTGGTTCTCCTTCTGGCTTTTTGTTGCTTACCTGATTTGCTTACCCAGAATTTACCCTAGATATTGCCCACGAGGAAGTGCTGGAGTTCCAGATGTTCTGGAGGTTTGTGTGTGATGTAATTCTAAACTACTCTGGTGATACTCAAAAGTTTTTCTGCTTGAAAACACCTGAAAGCTGCTGCATCGATATTCATTTACGTTGTGTTATCACCAGCGTACAAAGCCGTCCTCCGAGGAGCTCATCCTCCGAGTACCGTGGTTTCTTGGGCTGGAGCAACGAGCCCTTTTTGCAGAGAGAGGCCAAGAGCCTGCTGTGATTGAAGAGTTTGGCGGTTTATGGGGACCGGCTGTGCCAACTCAAAGCCTGAAGCTTTCTCATCTCTTGAGCACTCGTTGGCTGCCTTTGCCATGTGCTACAGAGGGGAAATTGCCATTTGCATCAGAGATTTGCGTGGGGACACTGCCTCATTTCCCTGAATTTTGTACCTAATTAAATTCCAATTCTTGAGCCATCAGAATCCTCCAAAGACAGCGCTTTTCCCCTTGGCACCTTCCACCCAAAGTACCTTCTTTTCTGCTCTCCAGATGTTTGATCTGCTGCGTGGCTGCTTTGCCTCATTCTTTCTTTTTTTTTTTTTTTTTTTTTTTTTCTCCGGTCAGACAATAAATCATGTTTTCCTTTCTTCAAACATGTCGGGGAGATCCCAACGAGATTGATGACAGAGAAGGGTGGCTAACATTTCCCTGTACGGAAAGCAGCTCTGTGCAGTGCCGAGCACGGAAGCGACGCAGCCGCTTTCTCGGGGGATGATGGGGGACAGTAAATCAGAGGTGGCGTTCTCCTCTCCCCACAACCTGCGGCGTGGGAGGGGGGATCCCATCTGCCTTTGGAGCAGGGCGCTGGAGGAAAGGGGGATGGCGTTGGTGCTGATGCTACCGTCAAGGCAGGCGTCCTCCCTAAACCACGCCGCCCTCTTGTCCCCTGCGTGCAGCCCAAGGGCTGCGGCAGAGCTTTGGTAGAGCTACAACAAGGTGCCGTCAAGGATGGGGTGGGCAGATGTGTTTTGGGGAGGGGGCACGCTGCTGTGAGGGATGCTGGCAGATGCCGATTGCAGGAGGGAGGGTCTGAAAGGGTGGGTGATGATTTAAAGCAATGCAAAAAAGAGGAAAATATTGCTGGGGGTTTTTTTGGTTTTTTTTGTTTTTTTGGGTTTTTTTGTTTGTTTGTTTGTTTTGGTTTTTTGTTTTGTTTTTTTTTTGTTTTTTTTTTGGTTTGGTTTTTTTGGGGTTTTTTTGTTTGTTTTTTTTTTGGTTTTTTGTTTTGTTTTGTTTTTTTTACGAGCTGTGTTTGTGTCTGTCTCGGTCTGTGCTCATCCTGCTGCAGCTGGAAGCAGCCGGCGAGGTGTCCCGCCATGCAGGTAGCGCCTGGACTGCTGCAGACACAGAAATACCAGTTCTATTCCATTCCCCTCCTCTCCAGCAGGCAAGTGCGGGCAGTTCCCAGCTGCCCATCCCGTTCCTCAAAGGGGCTCTGGTGGTCCCTGCGTGGAAGGAAAGAATAAATTCACTTGAAGCCCGTGCGGCTCTTGCTGTCCGGCCGGGAGCCCGTCCGGCTGGAAGCGGGACAGTGGGTGATTCCCACCCCCATGCCCGCGCCCCCCCCGGCCCCACTCCCCCTTCTCCCCCGCAGCCCTGCCTTGCCCTTTTGTGGAGATTTATAGAGCCGAGTGGGCTGAGAACAAATGAGCAGACATTAAGGCGATGTGTTCTGCATACTAATGACAAGATACTGCTTCTGCACCTCGGGGCAATACTGGGTCAGGCCAGTTTAGCTGTAAACTTTATTTATGTGCTTATTACATCGCAGCTGCAGTTTGCCGGCCCGGGCCGAGGGTTTAGGGATGTGTCCGGCAATAAATTTTGTTTGTTTATTTGAAATAAGATGCCCCTTCCCCCCAGCCCTTCCTCTCTTTCCTTCTGGAGGGCGGGGGGGCGTGTGGAAATCCCTTCTTTGCCATCACAGAGCGGGGAAGGTGGGATGAAGAGCAAGGAAGGAGAGGTGACAAATGAGCTTTGTGGGGACCAGTTGGATTTATTTAAGCCTGGCTGGTGTAAGGAGGGTTTTACCCTCCTTGGCAGGTCGCAGTGGGCAGAGGAGAGGAAGGGTCTTTTCATCAAAGTGTTGGGAGATCAGGAGTCCATCCCTGGCTCTGCCACCGAGCCCTCTGGCCAGACACAGTCAAGTCCCTTTGCCTCCAGCCCCCGTCTGGTACCTGGGGCTCAGACCCCCTTTTTTGCCCATCTCGTTTACAGCAGGGATGGGTTTTGCCATGCTGCTCTGGTACAAGCCGTGGGGAGGTGGGTTGGGTTTGGGAGAGGACTTGTTCTGTACTCCTGAGATCGGTGGAGAGATGGGTGGTGATTTATGCCCACAGCAAAGATGGTCTAAAACATCCTATTTTTATGGCATCCCCTCCGGCCGCCAGCCTGTTTCCTCCTCGTGTTGCGTCTTGTCTCGTGGGTTTATAAGTGCGCTGGGGGCAGGGATTGTCGTTCTCTCTTGTCCTGGCTCCGAGCTGCTCTCCGCCTTGCTCCGTCATTCAAAGCAGTAAAACACATGGAGCACACGATGAGCTTGGAGCAGGAGCTTTGCCCGCTCCTCCTCCTCTTGCACAGAGAGGGCAGGAAAGGCTGAGCAGAGCACAATTAGTTCCCGTGCATCTTTCAGAGTCTCCTTTGAGATCCCCCACCTGGCTGAGTCTTGCTTGCTGGTGTTACTGCGCTATAAATGAAGGATGCCCTCTCTGAGCTGGTGCTGGGACTTTTAAGTGGTGAGCCCTTGCGAGGATAAGGCGTAATTTCACTCATCAACCGCGATGGCCTCTGATTCCTGGGGCTGGATGTGGTCATCTGGGGCTGGGGAACGGCTGCATTAGGCCTGGAAGTGAACCAGGTCAAGGCACAGCTACTGGCAGGGTTAACTGGGGAGGTGGGGTGGAAGAGGCTTTGTAGAGCCCATCACCTCTCTGGTGAATCCACCTCCAACATCTCCATGTTGGCGCCCAGCTCCAGGATGTGGCTCTCTGATGTTATCTGCTGTCAGATAAGCCTGGCTGGGCAGGCAAAGACTCTCTGTACCTCTGCGTCAACAGAGATTTCAACAATAACCACTTTAAGCATCCAGCCCAGCTCATTTCTCATCCATGAGGGTCGGAGAGAATTTAGGTTGTGGTGGAGCACTGTGTGCCTTGTAGGGGACCAACCACTACTGCCTGAAAAAAGAAAACACCCCCG
>VWZL01003824.1:275842-310571 GCA_013396915.1 Stercorarius parasiticus
TTTTTTATTTGAGGGGAAAGGTACTGGACTGGTGAGGACTTCTAATGAGCTTTCCTCTAGCAAAGCCCTTCTTTTGCACTGAATCCAGAAATGCCCTTGCTTGATAAAAATATATGCGTGTGTGTGTTTGTATGGCATTACATATTGCTTTGTTGTTCCTGCCCATTCCAACACCAGAAGACTTTGCAGCTCATAGGCACGTTGTCTATCTTCCAAGCTGGTCTCTGGAAGGTTGTCTCCTCTCTTTGTTTCCAGCTTGCTCCTGTCTATCACTTCTTTAAGAGCAAATAATTTTGCAGCTGAAGTTGAGGTTCTGGACATAGAAATAGGAAGCAATCCCTCCATGCTAAGAGTTTCCTGCATGCGTCATTTTAAGAGGTTGCCCATTTTGGAGAGCGTCGTTGCGTGTGTTCTCCCGGGGCTGGGCCTTGGTTGGGAGAGGAGTGTGTAAGGAGGCATCGCCCCACCGGTGCGGTGTCCTGGAGCAAAGGTTGGTAGCAGAACTGTTGACTTAACTCAAAGATGAATCCTTTGCCTTTTCTGCCATGAAATCTGAGATCTGATACCTTTTCGAAATGGGCTCTCAGGTGATTTCATGCATTTCACCTTAACTGCTGCTCTGCAATACCTAAAACTAGGAGGCTGGATATCCAGGGTCACTGTTCCGTACCTGACTAACCTTCTCAAGTACAAAGAGCTCCAGTTCTCCTGCAGCCTGTCATTTATAAGTCTTCCTCACTGAATTAAATAGAAATTGGGTAGGATTTGTGTGTAATAAGCCCTGGATGTGCCCCTTATTTTTATACCCCCTATTTGCTCTTAGACGCCCTACGGATCAGTTACTTCTTTAGGTGCTTTGGGAGGTCTCTGAAGGGCTATTGAGTCCATGCCTGGAGTTCACAGGGGATTAAAGTCCTGTGCAAGGAATGGCCTGGTGGCTTCATCTGCAAGATACCTCATCCCTACAGTGCCGTTGAGATCAGTTGGCTTCCCAGTCCAACCCATGGGTGACCCTGCTTGTGGGGGAGAAGAATGGAGAAGAGGAGGAGTACAGACAGGGAGGTTCAGGGTAGGATTACGGTATCAAGGATCTGCTGGTGGATGAGATTGGGATGAGGAAATGCTGGTGGGATGGACTCCTGATTTCTGCGGACCGTCCCCAAGAAGGAGAGCCCTGCTCTCTAGCTGCTCCTCGTTAGAGGTTTGGAGAGGTCTAATTGGGGTTTTCAGTTTGCCTCTCCCAGCGCTCAGCCCAGGGTTTTGGCTCAGCGCCGCCCGTCAGCTCATGTTTTGAGCATGAAGCTGTGCTTTCAGGTGAAACCTTACCCCGGAGGAGGCTCTCCCGCTCCCCTCCCTCCTTGGCCGGCTGAAGCTTTGCACTTTCAGAGCGGATGTAGGAGTTTCCTCCTCCTGGCCTTCAGGTAACTTGCCCACCTGGCCTCTGAATCAAACTCAAACCTGTTTTTGCAACAGCAATTGCGGAACTAGGAACACAACACTAGGAACAGCAAATCCGCCCAGTTCAAGGAAAACTCCCGACACCCCCCTCCCCACGAAGCCCCAGGGGTTGTGCTGGATAGGGATGACTGAGCACGGATTAACCCTTCCAGCTTTGCTTGTCCAGCGAGTTTAGGCACCCATCTGGGTCTGTGTCCAAGACGCCTGGTGCTGGGGCTGTGCCCATTACCAGCTCTGCACCCCTTGGTCTTCAGGGTGCAAACCAGGACGGGGATGTGACACCAGGGTTAATGTATTTTTGGAGAGGGGAGTTCTCTGCTTTGTCGCTGGATACAGCCTCCCAACCCCACTGAAGGCAGCTTTTAGCATGCAAATGCACTTTGCCTCATGCTTTTTAATGTTTTACTTCTCGTAATTGCCGAGACCGGTTGTAATTTTTGGACGTGGCCGGGTTTCCGAAAGCAGCTTCCCCTTGAAAGTGGTTCCCGTTGCTGGTGAGATTTGATTTCTGCCCCCTCCCTTTTTCGATCTATCAGGTTGAAGGAAGCAAACGAGTTGCCCGGGCTTAATGTTAGTGCTGGAAAGTCCTGAGGTGCAACAGTGAAAAATAACACGTGTTAACCTCTAAGTGGTGTTGTATTATATTTTGTTATTGTGCTTCTAGTACAACTTTGCTGGGAAACAATAAAGGTTTTGGGCCAGAACAGATCATCAGCTGCGTAAGCCGCTGGAGTGGGTCCAGCGGAGCTGCTCGGCTTCACTCTCGGCGGAGGCTCCTGCCCCTCCAGCCGCCGGGCGCCCGCCGGACGCGACGCCTCTCCGTGACACTCCTCGTAGAGATGAGCTTTCCAGAACTCCAGCTCTTAACCCTCAGCCTGGATTGCAACACCGTAGCTCTCCCCAAAACCCAGAAAAATATCGGTGCAAGCTGTCAAGATGTTACCGTGGTTGTTGCACAATACGCTATTCCGTAGAGAGCTTTCCTGGGGAGGCAGGGTTTGAGACGTGCTGTCCGTCCATCCATCCGTCCGTCTTGCCATCAAGAACTCCTAAGTCTTTCTGGGCAGCATCAACAAAATTTGCCAGTATGTCAGAGGTATAAAATATACCCAATTCCAGCAAGCTGTGTGTAGACAGATGAAGGTAGAAGAGAAGGTCCTATTTGAAGTCTTGCTTGAAGGGAAGGGTGTGACCGTATTTCAGCTCCAGTCTACTGGGCATCAGAGAATCTAAGCGCCATGTGCCATGCTGCAGAAAACCAATCTTCATGGGTTCCCCTGCTCTCACTTTCGGGTTTCTCCCTGAAAGCTTTGGCTCCAGAGCATTGAGAATCTCAGCTTTCATAAAAACTCAAGCTCTGACTCTCAAGGTTACAGAGAGAAGCATGAAAATGTGACTCTCCGAGGACTTGAAGCTTGCAAAACTCAGCAACGCTTGCAGGAAATTTGGCTCAAATTTGGTCTCTGGCAGTCAGGCAAGACAGACGTGGTGTTGGAGTTTGTTAAGAAATTTGCACTTGAGTGCTATGCAGATGGATAATTTGTCTGTCCTTGGTCTATGGGAGCTTGTGGCAGGACAGGCGCTGTGCAAAGCGAGTCGCATCAGGCAAGTGGCTTCTGATGCTGTACGGGGCAGGCGAAATAATTCTCGGTGAATTGAAACGTGCCCTTTCTTGGCCATTCCTCTGAGTGGGGTTTCAAGCTCCTGACAGAGACACTGAGGGTCCTCCAGCCCCTTCCCCAAGATGCATTTTGCACACTGAGAGAGGACGATGGGTGTCTGCCCATGGAGCACACGGTGCGTGGAGATGGGGCGGGGAAGGAGGCACGGGGAGGAGAAGGGACACACTGGTGGCCACGGTGCTGCTCCGTGGGAGAACCGGGATGAGAAGTCAGGTCTCCGGAGCTCCGACGGTGGAGCTCCCCAGGATGTCATGCTGGCTGGCGAGGGGCCGGGGCTGTAGGTGCCTGTACTCTCGACTGCGTTACCGATTTCCTCCTCTTTACAGTTATTGGCTGCGCCATCTCGATGCTGACCTTGTTCTTGTTTAACTTGGCTTTTGCTACGGCTGCTGCGTGTTCCCGAGTGATGGATTTTTACCGTCGTGCCAGTTGGTTTGGGGGAAAGGACATAGCTTCCCTGACTTGTATGGGGTGTGGGTCTCTCTTCTAAAGCCCTGAAAAAAATATCCTGGAGTGCTGTCACCCTATAAAATATGCCCTGGCAGATATTTTCTGTCCATATCGTGTTGGTGAGCCAGCACTAAATAAGCTGAGATTCTGTACAAGGGCAGCATGCGTCCTGACTTCTCTTTCTTAACATGAGCGTTCAGCTGAAGCATCCAAATTGAGTTGTTTTCTTCTCTTTCTGGTGGGCTCTTCCAAGGCAGTGTGGTCCTGAGTGGTCTGAGATCCATTTGGAGCTGCCAGTCTCTGAGGGATGACACTTTTTCATCCAAGACACCATCGTTAAGCGCCCGGACCTACAAGGGATGGTGGGGGTTGGTCTTCTACCAAGGTGAAGGTTTTTGGAAGACTGTGACCCTGAGGGTGCTGGCACTTGGATGGGCCACCCAAAGGGATGACACCCGTCGCCTTGACTATAGAGCCTGTCCTTTGCTGGGAAAGCTGCTTGCTCCAGAGACACCCCCAGTACGAGTGCGTGCCGGAGCCGGGCACCCTGCTGCACAAGTGCTGATCTAAGCCCGGTCCTTTGATGCGACCTGTGACAGGAGGGGGATGAAGGGGGAAGAATAGCTCTATCTGCTGGGCAAAGCCGCTGGGGATGGCGCTGGAGAGGATGAAAGGGGAGAGCTGCCATCGCGGCGGTGATCACAGGCAGCCCGAGGAGCTGCGTGGGCAGCCGGGTCATGCGGGCAGCGACTCGGACCCGCAGGACGCTTCCCCCTGCCCCGGGCCCTTTTGAATCTGCAGTTTCCAGCTCAGTGGAAGTGGGGGCAGAGAAAGCCCCAGCGAGGCTGAGCTGGCTGCAAACAAAGCGCTTAAAAAGATAAAGGGCAAAACCGGCTTTTTGGTCTCCTGTTGCCTTGTCCAAATTCACTGTGAGTGGACGGTGGTGCCCCGTGCAGCCTGAATCCCAAAGGAAAGGGGACGGGGCATCCCCCTGGCACCCGGGCAGGAGGGTCCGTGCTGGCTGGTTGAGCCGCTGGCATTTCACATCTAATGGCTCACCGCCACCAAGTTCATTGCATGGCAAGTGACGACCTAAAACCAGCAGCCCCTTGCCCTGGGCATCCGCTGGTGCCGGGGAGCGGTCGTGCTTTGCCGGAGGGTCCCTGCGGAGCCCAGGTGCCTCCCCGCCACCTCCGCCCCTCCCCGGGGTGTTTTAACTTGTTTCCTTTTGGCGGAGGAAACATGACTTTTCCCATTGATGGAATTCAGCCCCGACAATGCCGAGTGACACAATTTCCCACTCCGAGCATGCCATCGTGCTGCAGCCGATGCTGCGATGCTGGGTAGCCCTTTTCGGAGCCATCTGCATGACAATGTGGCGGTCTGTGCTACCATTAGCTGCCCTTTTGCTATTAGTACCTAATGAAAATGTAACCATATTTAACCCCCCACAGTCCGAGATTAGCGAGAAAGGGGCCTAAGTGGATTTAATTCTTTTGTATGGTGAGCATCAAACTCTCCATTTTGATTGCTCTGTCCCCTCTTCCCCTCTCCAGCGGGAGAGGGAGGCAGGAAAGCTGTGTAAGGCTAACTCTATCCTCTCAGCTGTCCCCGGCACAATGGGCAAAGTATCTTTTGTGGCATTAACGGCTTTGGCTGGGGGCTGGGGGGAGCCGGGGAGGAGAACAATGTGTGAGAAGCTGAGACTGTGGGTTTCCCACACGGCCCAATATGTCTCCCCGCACCCCCCTCTNAAGCTGTCAAGATGTTACCGTGGTTGTTGCACAATACGCTATTCCGTAGAGAGCTTTCCTGGGGAGGCAGGGTTTGAGACGTGCTGTCCGTCCATCCATCCGTCCGTCTTGCCATCAAGAACTCCTAAGTCTTTCTGGGCAGCATCAACAAAATTTGCCAGTATGTCAGAGGTATAAAATATACCCAATTCCAGCAAGCTGTGTGTAGACAGATGAAGGTAGAAGAGAAGGTCCTATTTGAAGTCTTGCTTGAAGGGAAGGGTGTGACCGTATTTCAGCTCCAGTCTACTGGGCATCAGAGAATCTAAGCGCCATGTGCCATGCTGCAGAAAACCAATCTTCATGGGTTCCCCTGCTCTCACTTTCGGGTTTCTCCCTGAAAGCTTTGGCTCCAGAGCATTGAGAATCTCAGCTTTCATAAAAACTCAAGCTCTGACTCTCAAGGTTACAGAGAGAAGCATGAAAATGTGACTCTCCGAGGACTTGAAGCTTGCAAAACTCAGCAACGCTTGCAGGAAATTTGGCTCAAATTTGGTCTCTGGCAGTCAGGCAAGACAGACGTGGTGTTGGAGTTTGTTAAGAAATTTGCACTTGAGTGCTATGCAGATGGATAATTTGTCTGTCCTTGGTCTATGGGAGCTTGTGGCAGGACAGGCGCTGTGCAAAGCGAGTCGCATCAGGCAAGTGGCTTCTGATGCTGTACGGGGCAGGCGAAATAATTCTCGGTGAATTGAAACGTGCCCTTTCTTGGCCATTCCTCTGAGTGGGGTTTCAAGCTCCTGACAGAGACACTGAGGGTCCTCCAGCCCCTTCCCCAAGATGCATTTTGCACACTGAGAGAGGACGATGGGTGTCTGCCCATGGAGCACACGGTGCGTGGAGATGGGGCGGGGAAGGAGGCACGGGGAGGAGAAGGGACACACTGGTGGCCACGGTGCTGCTCCGTGGGAGAACCGGGATGAGAAGTCAGGTCTCCGGAGCTCCGACGGTGGAGCTCCCCAGGATGTCATGCTGGCTGGCGAGGGGCCGGGGCTGTAGGTGCCTGTACTCTCGACTGCGTTACCGATTTCCTCCTCTTTACAGTTATTGGCTGCGCCATCTCGATGCTGACCTTGTTCTTGTTTAACTTGGCTTTTGCTACGGCTGCTGCGTGTTCCCGAGTGATGGATTTTTACCGTCGTGCCAGTTGGTTTGGGGGAAAGGACATAGCTTCCCTGACTTGTATGGGGTGTGGGTCTCTCTTCTAAAGCCCTGAAAAAAATATCCTGGAGTGCTGTCACCCTATAAAATATGCCCTGGCAGATATTTTCTGTCCATATCGTGTTGGTGAGCCAGCACTAAATAAGCTGAGATTCTGTACAAGGGCAGCATGCGTCCTGACTTCTCTTTCTTAACATGAGCGTTCAGCTGAAGCATCCAAATTGAGTTGTTTTCTTCTCTTTCTGGTGGGCTCTTCCAAGGCAGTGTGGTCCTGAGTGGTCTGAGATCCATTTGGAGCTGCCAGTCTCTGAGGGATGACACTTTTTCATCCAAGACACCATCGTTAAGCGCCCGGACCTACAAGGGATGGTGGGGGTTGGTCTTCTACCAAGGTGAAGGTTTTTGGAAGACTGTGACCCTGAGGGTGCTGGCACTTGGATGGGCCACCCAAAGGGATGACACCCGTCGCCTTGACTATAGAGCCTGTCCTTTGCTGGGAAAGCTGCTTGCTCCAGAGACACCCCCAGTACGAGTGCGTGCCGGAGCCGGGCACCCTGCTGCACAAGTGCTGATCTAAGCCCGGTCCTTTGATGCGACCTGTGACAGGAGGGGGATGAAGGGGGAAGAATAGCTCTATCTGCTGGGCAAAGCCGCTGGGGATGGCGCTGGAGAGGATGAAAGGGGAGAGCTGCCATCGCGGCGGTGATCACAGGCAGCCCGAGGAGCTGCGTGGGCAGCCGGGTCATGCGGGCAGCGACTCGGACCCGCAGGACGCTTCCCCCTGCCCCGGGCCCTTTTGAATCTGCAGTTTCCAGCTCAGTGGAAGTGGGGGCAGAGAAAGCCCCAGCGAGGCTGAGCTGGCTGCAAACAAAGCGCTTAAAAAGATAAAGGGCAAAACCGGCTTTTTGGTCTCCTGTTGCCTTGTCCAAATTCACTGTGAGTGGACGGTGGTGCCCCGTGCAGCCTGAATCCCAAAGGAAAGGGGACGGGGCATCCCCCTGGCACCCGGGCAGGAGGGTCCGTGCTGGCTGGTTGAGCCGCTGGCATTTCACATCTAATGGCTCACCGCCACCAAGTTCATTGCATGGCAAGTGACGACCTAAAACCAGCAGCCCCTTGCCCTGGGCATCCGCTGGTGCCGGGGAGCGGTCGTGCTTTGCCGGAGGGTCCCTGCGGAGCCCAGGTGCCTCCCCGCCACCTCCGCCCCTCCCCGGGGTGTTTTAACTTGTTTCCTTTTGGCGGAGGAAACATGACTTTTCCCATTGATGGAATTCAGCCCCGACAATGCCGAGTGACACAATTTCCCACTCCGAGCATGCCATCGTGCTGCAGCCGATGCTGCGATGCTGGGTAGCCCTTTTCGGAGCCATCTGCATGACAATGTGGCGGTCTGTGCTACCATTAGCTGCCCTTTTGCTATTAGTACCTAATGAAAATGTAACCATATTTAACCCCCCACAGTCCGAGATTAGCGAGAAAGGGGCCTAAGTGGATTTAATTCTTTTGTATGGTGAGCATCAAACTCTCCATTTTGATTGCTCTGTCCCCTCTTCCCCTCTCCAGCGGGAGAGGGAGGCAGGAAAGCTGTGTAAGGCTAACTCTATCCTCTCAGCTGTCCCCGGCACAATGGGCAAAGTATCTTTTGTGGCATTAACGGCTTTGGCTGGGGGCTGGGGGGAGCCGGGGAGGAGAACAATGTGTGAGAAGCTGAGACTGTGGGTTTCCCACACGGCCCAATATGTCTCCCCGCACCCCCCTCTGGGACAAGCAGACCTGCAGCAGCCCAGCCCACAGCTGATCCCGGCTTGATTGGCTTTTTTTTCTATTNCCACTCTCCATATTGATTTCTGCTGGGATATTTATTCATTGCACCTGCTGGCTGCCGGCCTCCCGCTGCCCGCCGGCCTTTCCCTGTGGTTTTGAAGATCCAACCTTGGGGTAGGGGAGCGAAGGAAATTCTTGACCCTTTTCCCGTCTCCCATCCCCCCGTGTTGTCCCAAATCTAAAGTGTAGGGTGGGGGCGGATAAAGGAGCCGTCGCTTTGGCTCTGTGCAATGGAAGGATCTTTGCGTGGAGGAGATGGGATGTCTCCAAGGAAGGGTTGCTTGGCTGGAGTCCGGCTTGGTGGCCCAGCCTACGGACAGCATGGGCTTTGGGCTGGCCGCTTGCCCTGCTCTGCCTGCAGCTCCTCAGGACCAGGAACGCACCCAACCCCACCTGGGTGAAGACCCTCGGGTGCCCCAGCTGGTCACAGCTCTGGACAAGCCGGGCATGGTGGGAGGACAGTCCCATCGTGGTTGTCCTTGCATCTGGGAACCTTGATGTTGAGGATTTGTGCTTGTGGGAAGTAACCACTTACAGGGTCACCTCCGCCTTCCACATGGGAAGAACTGAGGCAGGGAGATCTTAATCGGCAAAGCCAATGTCGTGAGCAAAGTCGGATTCAGAGCCACGAACAGCATTTACTACCACTTAATTCCTGCCTCTATGTTTTTAATGTCCCAACTTCACAACTGTCTGAGTTTCCCTTCAGGTTTTTTTGACTCGTGCTGCATCATTTTGTGCTGGAATTCCTGTCTTTTTCACCAAGAAAACACTTTTTACAGACCCCACCAGCCAAACCAACATCTCCCTCCCGGCCGTGGCGTGAGAACTTGTGTGCTCATGGAGGATGTCTGCCTCGGTTGAGATGAGTTTAGCAACCGCGTCTGCAGCCTCCAAACCATTTCTGTGTGCACAAAGTCTTGCTTAGTAGGAAAGAAGAACCTCTGTGGGGCAAGCACAGGGATGAGGGGTGGGTGATGCTCTGGATCACTGCGGGGGGGTCTGGCACGTGTCAGCATCCCCGTAAGGAAGGGGCAGTGGCGCAACAGCCCAGGATGGAGTGAGGTGACCTGTCCTTGCTGGTAGTTAGGTCTTGTTGCAGGTGAGGTTTGCTCTACGTGTGGGTAGGCCTGCTCTATGCGTGGAAAGCACCTTATTTCTAAAGCAAAATCAGTTTGTAGCAGCCAGCCTGCTGGTCCACGCCAAGCCTGGCTGGCAGCGCTGGGGCTCGGTGTGGCCAGCCGTCCCTGGGGACAGCCAGCTGGTGGGGATGGCTGCAGAGGTAGATGGCCGCGGTGGCCGCCGCTAGCATGACCAGTGGCCAAGGAGAGGCCAGCGGGGATGGTACTCCAGCCATCAGCTGGGTAGCCACTGGGGAGGGATGCTAGCAAGCAGCACTGTCTGAGGTTGCCTCCTCTAGTGGCCTCACTCTGTTGCCCCAAGGTGGGCACATGATGCCATAGGGCTGACAGCTCCTGGGGCAAGAGGTCCCCACAGAGGAGGTGCTCAACCCTGACAACTTGAAAGATGCCCCAGCTGGAGGGTGAGGAGGGTGGCGAGCCAGGCCCCGGAGCAGCAGGCCATGTGCCTAGGGATGCTGTGGTCCTCAGCGGGGATGTAGAGGTGAAGTGCTGCGGGAGGAGAAGCGTGCGAGGGGGTGGGGAGGGCGGCGGGGGACGGAGGGGGTGGCTGCTTGTGTGAATGTGCCCCCGCTCATTGTTCTGCGGCTTTATTCTCCGGGCCTCGATGGGACTGATTTAGAAATCCTAATCAGGGAGCAGTCTCCGCGCCTCCCGAGTGTGACACAACTCGAGCTGCTCCGGGGCGCCTTTGTTCCCTAATGACAGCTGACTTCATGCGGCAGTGGGAACAGTTTGAGCATAACTCCACACCGCCGGGGCTGGCAGCTGCAGCCTTAACTCTTTCTTGCCCACCTGCACGGCACAGCGGGACGGGACGTGGGGGGGGTGTGCTGGGGGGGGAAGCATCGCCGAAATGCACGTAGCCCGCGCAAGGATGCTTGGCTTCACCTCTGGCATCTCTCCTGAGAGCGGCTGCAGTGAAGGGAGGCTGGAGAGAATAAAGCTGCAGACGCCTAATTCTTGTTGGAGGCAGTGGGGGAGGAAGAAGCAAAGTCAATTTTCCAGGGGCTATTGCCGCTGTTTTGAGCGTCTGCTGCAGGTATTCATTGGGAAACAACTCAAATAAGCCCAACCCAGGGCAACGTTTGCGGCTGCCTCGCAGGAGGGAGGCTGAATTTCAGAAACCGCACGTCCAGTTTTGTTGGTGCTTCGAGTGTTGGAGAACGTCTGCGGCCCCGGGTGAGCGTGAAGTGCTTCCACGCTGGCTGCGGGGCATTTACATCACTTGCATTGAAAGTAAAAGGCATTGAGTCACTCCAAGATGTTCCCGGAAGAGATTTCTGGCTCTGCCAGCAAAGAGCTTGAGAGCAAGCGTCATTCTCCTTCTCTTGGCCTTGGTTTCTTCCCTGGCAAAGCCGGGCTCGTGATACAATGTCCGGCACAGAGCTGTGTTGTTTAGCGTTGGAAATGTGCTTGGTGATGCTTGCCGGGTCAGTGTTAGCAACGGTTAAACCCTTTTCCCCCTCTCTGTTTGTTGTCAAACCACTACTCTGACCTGGGAAAATACTTCTGGGAAAATTACCCTTATTAAAGGGGGACGAGGCGGGAGAGGCAGCGCTGGCTGACGGGTTGCAGTCCTCCCTCCTGCGCCAGGGCCTGGTGCTCGCACCAAGGCTGGGTGAGCCCACGGCGGCTCTGTCCTCAGCGGCTCCGGCGGGTGCGATTAGCAGATGGGTCCATACTGGTTTCCCAGCACCTGTGTCCCCTCTGCCGTCCCCGCATCGCGGCCGCCCGTGCTTGGCCAGGGTCTCCCTGGCGACGGGGCCACGGGATGCTGTGCAGTCCATTTGTCACCAATTGTCACTGTTTTGTTCTGCCTTGTATGTGCACTCGATTGTGTCACGGGGGAGGTGAGGAGGAGCAATCAGGCCTTGTCTAATGGGCCTTGGTCTCCCGCTGTGGGGAAAAGCCGAGGGTCTGCTTGCAGAGGGAAGGGGAAGGGGAAAGGCAGGCGCAGGGCCCTGCAGCCATGCCAGGAGCCATCGGCGGTACCTGGGATGCTCCAGGCAGGCACTGGGCAGGCAAAGATCCTTGCATCGATTAGGCGAGAACTTAGGTGAAAGAAGAATTTACCTCTTTGCCCTGTGGCTGTATCCCTGCAAAGTGGGGAGGGCGGAGGGGGTGTCAGCCCCCCTTCTCCATGCAGTGCCAGCAGGGCAATCCAACGCCCCCCATCACCTTCCATGGGTACATTTGCTCCCTGCCATGCTTGTGCGTGGCTGTGGGATGGGGTTTGGTCTCGCTGTGTCTCTCCTCACCCAAAGGGAGGTGGGTTTCCCGCAGGACAAGCCCACCCCAGGGTACCCCCCTGGTTTGGGAGCTGCAGTGCCCCCGGGGGGGTCCGGCTTCCCAGGTGAGACTGCAGTAGGCTTTGGGCTGAGGATGGATTAACACCTCATTCAGATCCCAGCTTCTGAGCAAACCTTATTTCCCCCAAGTGTGTTGCTGAAAGGGACTTGATGTATTGCGGGTTTTGGTATGCCTCTGCTGGCATATGGCAGTTTTGGGGCTGAAGATGTGACCTCATACTAAACTATATATATATTTTTTTTTTTTTTTAATTTTTTTTTCTCTACTCCATCATCCTCAGCTTTCCCAAAGTGGCATGATTCATCTCTCCCTGCTTGGCTCCATCAGCCCCCTTTTTTTCTTTTTAGTCTTCCAACTTTGGGAGCCACCAGGACTCGCTCAAAGCGGAGCCGGGGCCAGCTCTGAGGCTCAGCACCCACCCTCAGGTTTTTCTGTAAACCTTTAATTCAGACCAGGCTGGCCAAAACGTTTACGGGAATTCAGCATAGCCGCGAGGAGGTTGGGAAAACTTGAGCAGTCAACCCCAAACCAGGCAAGCTGAGGCGGTTCCAGTTTGGCTTCCAGACCTGGAGCTCGGCGTGAAATACCGCAGAGGGAAGGGAAAAGAGGGTGTCCTTGGCAAAGTGTCAGTCGAGGCAACTGAAACCGCCGAGCTTTTCCAGCGCGCAGTATTTGGCAGGTTTCTTTCTGTACTCCCTGGTGGCCATCGGTCCATGTCTCCAAACCACCGCGTGGTTCAGCTTGTTGGCTTCATGAGTCAGGGGAGACCCAGGGGATGGCTGTACGGCAGTGCTGTGGATCCCTGGGTTGCTTTTTGGTGGTTTTTTTTTTGGGTGTTGTGCCAGTTGCCCACCCAGACTTTGCCATATCTGAGCCTGGCAGGAAGCCCCTGCTTCAACGGGCCCTTTGTGGTGGTTGGATCCAGCTGAAACGTGGCCAGGAGCGCAGGTTCTGCCCTGGAAAACTGATGTTAGTGCCGTTGGTGGAGGAGAAGATATGCAGGGAAGAGTGGAAGGCAATGGTGAGGTTGGCTGAAGGACTGGGGGGAGGTCTGTGAGATTTTAAGTGATGCCTCTAATCTCACCCACTGACCAACGCTACCTCCTGGTGAAGACCAGGCAGTGTTTTGAGAGAGCACCATGGGGCGGCCCCTCATCCGCAGATGGACCTGGTGGGGTTCCCATGCTGGGAAAGGGCGGAAAGGTCCAGGAGCTGCTGCAGAAAATGAGTATTTTCTCTTTTGTGTTGTAACTGCACAACGCGGCAGATCAAGTAAGGGAAGGACTTCCAAGCAGGGAGCATTAAAGAGGGTCCCAAGCGACTGTATTTCTTCAGTCTTGGGCTTTTCCCTAAAGGAATGGGGATGAATTTACTCCCCATTCTGCTGAGCAGCATCTGCTCGGCATTTATTTCTTGCAGGGGAGGCCACAGGGAGCTGCTTCCTCCAACCTCCCAGCTGCTCACTGGGGTGGAAGGAGAAAGAGCACGAGCACGTCACCCCTCTGCCCTGGGGGCAGTTTTATCTCCTTTTTGGTCTGGGCTGAGCAAGGTGTGGGGCAGGAGAAAACCAGGCTCCAGCACTCTTCAGTATCCAAGTCATCGCCGAATGGGAACGGCTCTGAAAATAGAAAGTTGAGCTGAAAGGTCAACTGACTTGTCATTAAGTGCATTGCTGTCCCCAGAGAATCCGAAAGGTAACCAGATTGCCGAGTTACACCACCTGTGTTGTGTTAATTGCATACTTTAGGGTGTCCTCTGGTTTCTAAGGATGGAAGGACCCTCCCCTCCCCACCGCTTTGTCCTCTGGCACGTTGCAAATGTGACTTGAGGACTTTTTCCTTTTTTTCCTTCGTGTTTTGGACAGTTTGGGGACCCTGTGGATTGGAGACACATCCACCGCGTGTGTTTGGCCCTCAGTGGCTCGCTCTGCGCCCGGGGGCTGGTTCAGGAGACCTTGCTGTGGAGGGTGGTCGTAGGGCTGGCGGGGGGACTGGAGGAGGGTGAGTATGCAATGGCAGCAGGAAGAATGGAGTTTGGCTGTCATTAAGTTCGAAAGGGAGGAAATAGGATTTATATGGGCTGGTTTTTTTTTTGTTTGGTTTTTTTTTTATTTTTTTTATTTTAATAAAGGAAACAATGTTGATGGTGAGCAGTGCCAGCCTGGCAACCCAGGCTGAGATTTCTCTTCTTTCCCAGCCCTGTTTTCCACCAGGTGCAGTACTGGGAAATTTGCTTTCTACCTGAGCCAAGCTACTCCCGTCCCACTGCTGCCAACCCCGGTGCGGGCTGCCTGGGCTCATCGCTGCTTTTCAGGATCTTGAGAAGCCCTGGGTGATACCTGCCCCGTCGCCGTGATGGCTCTCCCTCTCTTTGGGCTTTCTGTGTCTGCCAAAGCCGGCTGCTTCTCAAATTCCTCAATCCTTGGGCGGATCCCTTCTCGCAATACCTCGTCTACGAGAGGAAGTGTCAGAGATGATGCAAATGGGTTTTGTCAAAATATTTTTGGAGGGAATAAAAATAGCTCTTGGACCAAAATCTATTTCTGTTCGCGGGAAGGAGTGCTTGTTACGACTGTTTTCTCCAGGTGCTGTCAGAGCAGGGCTGGAAACTGGAAATGCTCGGTTACGCCTTGCTTCTCAGATGAAGATCAGTTGGTTTCCCACAATGGTAGAAAAAGTGTCGGGAAGAAGGGGCTGGTTTCTCTCCGCTAATGTGGCTCCTCGGATGCAGCCGAGGTTCTGCCTCAGCGTCTGGCCAACCTCCACCCTCCATCCCAGGGCGGAAAACTTAAACCGCTTTGTTTTGAAAGTTGCTTCTGCGAAGATAATGGAAAAACATCCATCAGTAATTGTCCTAATCATGCAGCTATAGAGGAGAAGTATGTGCAGGCAGGGTGTCTGTGCAGGCCAAGTGGCGGGTGCCCAGCCCCAGGGCAGAGGATGCTCGTCCTGTGCCATAGGGAGACTGAAGGTGCCTCCTTGTGCGAAGCCCCGGAGCTGTTGATAAAAATGCAGTTTGGTGGGGTCTTTTTAGCCATTTTTAATTTTTTTCCCAATGTTTTGTCCTTTTTTTTTTTTTTCTCCCCCTCTTTTCGTTGTTATTCTGGCTGAGCAGTGTGTTCCCGCGGGCAGCCTCCGTGTGCCTCCCCCGCTCCCTTGCCGCGGGCAGAGGGGCAGCGGCTCCCAGCCCGGCTTGCTGGGACTGCGTGTACAGGGCGGTTGCGTTCTCCTGGCACAGGCATCAGGATATTGTCCTTGGGGGACGTCAGGAGCCTTCCCGGCAGTCACCCGCACGTCCGTCTTTGTGACCACCCTTTGAGGGCCGCACCTGGTGTACCCATCCATACGGATGTACAGGGGGCAAAGACTGTGACTCCAAAGAGCTGTCTGCATCCGAGGCTTCCCAACCATAATATGCATATGAATATTTTTTTTTTTTCCCCCTCTTGCTTTTTATTCTGCCTGGGAATTTTGCTGTGCATCCTCAGCAGGCTCACAGAGAGGGTTCTCAGTATGGACTGATCAGGGGAAGTTGAAGCTCTGCAACATCTTGGGATGGGGACTTACGTGGTGGAGGCAAATAGGCTGCAATCTCTGCTTGGGAGAGTTAAGCAAGCGGCTTCCAGTGCACTGGAGAAATGACGGGCGGTGGCTGGCTTCGCCAGAGGTCTGAGGATGACTTATGCCACAAGCGTATTACCCTGAAATATAAACTTATCTTTGGGGCAGAATGCAAATGTTTTCTGCCCATTACAGAGCACCTTTGGATGCAAAGTGAAGGAGGAGGGTAATATTTGGGTTTGGGGAGCTCACAACAGATTGAAGCTTAAGTTACCCTGGGTTACAAGAACCGAGATTTCCATGGATGCCGTGGGGGTTTGCAGCTGGGACAAGGGGAGGCTGGGGGGGGTTGATGCTGGAGGAGCTGGATTTGCGTTTCCAGCCGCGGGAGCGCAAACCTGGCTGATGGGTTTGTGTGCAAGTGGGAGCACGTGAGGTGAGAGCTCCCGAGCCTGTGGACGCTGCTGGGAGAGCCGTCTGTGCACGTGGCCTACAGGGATGACGGCAAAGAGGGGGTCCCGAAGGACGGGGGCTGCCAGCTTTGTGCAGCTGCTCTCCCGAGAGCCGGCTCCAGGAATCTGTGTTTGCTTTGGCTGCACGCTTCGTGCAGAAATGGTAGTAATACAACGCCCCAGGAGGAAGGAGGGGAGAGTGAGGAGAGAGGTCTTGTGGGTTTCCAAACGCGATAATGTGCCTCGTCCGCATGGAGCCGGCGCTTTGGGGCCGCCCGCCCATAGGGCTGCAGCTCGGGTGGGTGACCGCGGGACGTGGAGCTTGGGGATCGTCCCTGAGCAAAAGGCTCAATTTTAATTGAGCTAGGTTGGAATTTTTCAACCAAAGCTCGATCCTCTCTTTCCCTGAACTGAACTAATTACTTTTTGTGGAGAAAAGTTTGGATTTGAATTTTTTGATTTTCAGCTGTGAAAATGGTTTTTCCTCCATCCTTCCCCTTTCCCTGGGGTTTCCCTTTTGCTTCTTCGCTCCTTTTTCCTTCTGTTGTCTCAGTAAAGGGAAGAGGGGAAAAATAATCTCAAGAACTGAAAAAGCAAAAATCAAAGTTTCAAATCAGGTTTGAAAACTTCCATTTGGTTTCTTATTGAAAATGAGAAATATTCCTTCATTTGAAGAGCTGGCAGAGTTTGGTTCCTGTCCAGAAGAACAGCACTGACCTGTTGCTGCTTCTGTTTTTCCTCAATGGTTTTGAATACTGAGCGGGGTTAAGTCATCCCGTTTAACAGGGAGGCTGGAGGTAGTCTTGGGGGAAAAAAAAGCTGTTTTTGTGAGTGTCTGTCTCTGCCATTTCAGCCCCCTGGAGACCTCTGGGGAGAAAAACACATGATGTGGAGAAACCATCTAGGATCAGGCCCTCCACACCCCTTGGTCGTGCCGACCTCTCTCCGCCGATGATCCAGGGAAAGTGGGTGCAGCCAGGCTGACCCAATGCAAGCCTGGGGTGGGTCTGGTCCAGGGAGTCCGCATGTTGCGAAAGTCTTAAAACTGGGAATTGCACCCGGTTTGTCATCTGGATTTCCAGTCTCCCGACTCCTCTGTGGTGTCATTCTTCCCTTGGAGACACCCTGGGCTCGGGAGGTTGCTGACCGCTCCAGCCACTTTCCTTGTTCAGTGACAGTCTTCAGGAGCAACAAAGGAGCAGAAACGGTAAATGAAAAAGGGAAAGCTTTTACTTGTCATTTTTCAATGGTATTTTTATGTCCGGCGCCCTGTATGAGCAAAGAAAATGGTGGCCCATCTGTTCCTAGCACCATTAAAGGCATTTGACTGCATGTGGCCCTCAAAAATAAAATAAAAATGGGACCCTTTGGTCTGAAAATGTCAAACGCTCTTTCATCTTAGACGACCCCCAACCGGGACCATATCCTCCCAAAGCTGAGAAGCAGGAGTGGGTTCCCACCAGTGTTTCATCCCGGCAAAGGCATCTGCCCCCCTTCCCCTCCCTATTTTTTTTGCAAAAGAAGGAAGTTCGGCACTTGAGGTTCACGCTGGCTGGTGACCTCTGAGCGCCGCTCCCCTGGACCTCTTCTCCGGCTTCTTTCCTCCAACTCAGCAGACTGCTTCAGGACTCAGGAGGGAAGAGGTTAAAGCCTCTTTAACAAGTGTTGGGAGGAGGGAAGTGTATTTGACATGCTTTAGGACCGGACTGCGAGCGGGCTGCGCCAGCAGGATACAATTAATGACTGGGAAGAGAAGATTGCTACAATATGGGGTTGCTTTCTCCTCATCCCTGTCTTTCTTGCCACTCGAAGCCACAGTCTGCATCGCATCCTGCTGGGAGCCCGTGTAGACTTGGGGAGAACTCACCTCCTCTAGGATGTACTGTAAAAAATGGGCACGGTGCTACCTCTGCTAATTTGGCAACAGCACACCTACATGAAGAAAGGTTTGGGTGTAACTTCAGGCTTTGGAAACTTCCGCTAATTAAAAGAACACTTTAAAGGTTGCTCGAGATACCTACATAAATACATAGCCTTCTTGACATGAAAGCTCTTTTTATTTATCAGACTTGGGGATAACGTAAGTCCTGCTGTGTTGGAAAAGGGAAGAAAAGGATTTTAATTTAGGAGAGAAGGCTCATTATTTCCTTCGTAAAATCTTTGAAGTTGTTTTTTTTTTTTGTACATTTTTTTTTTGCCATTACTTGGGGGTTAATGTTGGTACAAGGTACTTTGGCACACGCTGTCTTCAGAGCGAGCGCAGGGGCGCGGGGCTGGGTCGCTGCGTGGTGTCTGTGCAACTGCGCTGGCTTCTGGCAGAGAAACGGGGCCAGACAGGCCAATTTGCCCGTGTCCCGAGGGACAAGCCGGGGCTGCCCACGGTGACCTGCGGAGAGGCGTCCCTGCCAGGTGGGACAGCCCTAGCCTTTCTCGGTGGAGGACCCGGGGAGGAGCAGAGGAAGGAGCGTGTCCAGGCATAACTGTGTCAGTGGAAGTGCTGGTGAGAGTGTTTCAAGTGTCTCTGTGTCTGAACGGCAGAGGATGTGGGTCTCTCTCAGCCTGGAGAAGAGAAGGCTCTGGGGAGACCTTAGACCCCCTTCCAGTCCCTGAAGGGGCTCCAGGAAAGGTGGGGAGGGACTCTTGGTCAGGAATTGGAACGATAGGATGAGGGGCGACAGTTTTAAGCTGAAAAAGGGGAGATTTAGGGGAGATATGAGGAAAAAATTCGTTGCTGTGAGGGCGGTGAGCCCCTGGCCCAGGTTGCCCAGAGAAGCTGTGGCTGCCCCATCCCTGGAGGGGTTCAAGGCCAGGCTGGATGGGACTTGGAGCAACCTGGGCTCATGGGAGGTGCGTGGGGTTGGAACTGGATGGTCTTTAAGGTCCCTTCCAACTCTAACCATTCCATGATTCTACGTGTTCTTTTCCCCAAACCCATGGCAGAGCCATTTGGTAGCTCACTGTATTCATTCTGGAGGTATCCAGTCCATTATTTGGTTTATTGATTAAGGTGACAACCGTGACATTACCGTGACGTGATGCTCTTGCAGAAGAGTGGGTTTACTTGTTGTTGTGCCATCCTCTCTTGCCACAATGGAAAACTGTAAATCCAGGGACCCGTTTCTGATTCTTCTCCTATCCAAAAAAGGCAGAAATGGCTCCTGAGGCCAGTGTTGGCTTGGTGGGGCTGTGGGGCATGAAGACCCTTGGAAGGCAGGTACGTGGGCAGCTGTGTTTCTCCAACTTAATTTTTAAGTAGCAAGGGCATGTCAACTGCTTTGAGTATAAGAAAAAGCGTTGTAATTAAGATCTTCCCCCCAGTATTTGAAATAGGACGTTTTAAGGGCTTGTGAAGTTCAAAGGAGCTTTGCCCGTCCCTTCATACGACTTGTGTGTGCGTTTCCTTGCTGCTGGGTCCCTTCCAGGTCTCAAGTGAGTCAAACCAGCCCTTGGATTTACAGGGCCCGTTTCAGCCAGGGACTCGTGCAGGATGCACGTGTGGTCCAAGTGCCTGGG
This sequence comes from Stercorarius parasiticus, assembly GCA_013396915.1. Lineage (NCBI taxonomy): Eukaryota > Metazoa > Chordata > Aves > Charadriiformes > Stercorariidae > Stercorarius > Stercorarius parasiticus. The sequence continues at coordinate 295,188 of VWZL01003824.1, forward strand.
CTGCGGTTCCCAGGCTGTTGGACTTCTTACCTCATTCCTTGGTTTGGCCCCGATGGCTTCCTGCACCACCGAAGGGACGGGTCTGGGAAGCGTGGCCGCAGCTGGGGAGGCGCGGGCAGCTCCTCCTGGATCTTCGTTTTTATTGGAAACAGCCCTTTGAGCCGGGGAAGTGTGTTCTCCTGCTTTGGGCACTCAGACCTTGGAAATTTAGGTCCGGCTGAGCCACGGCCACCCATTATGGCACCAGGTGACTTCTTAACTACTCCGTGCTGCACCTCCCAGCCTGGGGATGACAATCCTTCCTCTTCCTCGCCCCTTGCCAGGCAGCCTGCATTCCCATGGGGCAGGGTGGCTCCTCTCCGTGTGGGGCTGGTATGCCGAGGGCCTGGTCTTGGTGCTACTGGTGGTGTATAAATAAGTGGAAAAACCACTTGGTCTCCCTGGAGATGTGCTTAGGGTAGGGTATTATTTTATTTTATTTTATTTTTTTTTTTTTGGCTAACCAGGCCTACACAACAGCTGTTGAGCAATCGTTTGTCCTCTAAAAACAAATACGGAGCAAGTCTGGTGGCCAAATGTTGCAGGCACGTTGTAATGACTGTTAGCAAATTGCATTTGCAGCGTGGGGCTGCTTAACAAAACAGCTGCTGGGTTTGCCTCTCCTCTTCTGTAACGTTAGTTGGTCCCTGGTGCTGCTGAGCGGGGAGAGGGGGACTGTTGTGGTGTCCCCATAGGATGACGCTTGCGGCACAAAGACATCGTATTGGCCATAGTGTTCTTTAATACTAAAGGTTGGAGGTTTTGTATCCCGTGAGCGGAGGCTGCTTTTCTCCCCACCTCGTCTTCGCGCAGCTTGTTGGCTCCTGGGGTTTCTGCACCTGGCTGGAAGGGGGACAAGGCGAGTGGCAGCGAAGGGTCTGCATCGCGTCCTGGTCCTTGTGCTGGAGATGGCACGCAGACAGCATGTGCTGTGTCCCATCTCCTCCTCCTCGCCTGCCTGAACGTGCCTCTGAGCTTCAGCTACTGACCCACCTAAAGTGCTTCTTGGGTGAAAATTAGCCAAAGATTGAGTATCGGTGACCACTGCTATGAAACAATAACTCTATTTGCTGGTTGACTCCAAAAAAAGACCTTGAAAATTGAGCCTGGGTCTGGTAAGGATTCTTGGTGTAACACCTGACATCTGGGTTGAGATGGAAAGTCTTTCCCAAGATAACTCTGCTACATATGGTTATGAAAAACTCCTTAGCTGTTTTCCCCTGATTACTTTCATTATTGTTATTATTTACTGGCATTTTTTCAGCCTGGATAATGGAAAAAAGCTGAACTGATTTTACTGTTGTAATTTCTAGCCCACTGTGCTCCTTCAGACCAGCGTACTAACAAGGTGCTTCATGGCTTTGCGGATCTGCAGAGAGATAATAAGAGTGGTAGTGAAAAGAGTTTCTGCTGTTTGGATCTGCTGGGAGCATTTTTCAGTTGTGAAAATTGCTTGCTTACAGCGTTTACAAACGTTTTTGCTTTTCGGTAAAAAAAAATAATAAAATAATGAGGGAAATAAATGCAAGAGCCCTGTATGGGCAAGGTTGAACTCCAAAAGTCCGTTCCTCAGGAATGGACTTGTGCGTCCCAGCAGCATTTCTTCCAGGATCTCAACACCTTCAGCTGCTGTAGTCCCTGTTCCTCCCCGGGGCGAGCAGAGGGTTTGCAGTGCACCCATGTAGTGTTTGTCATGATATTTGGTTTGGTGCTTGCAAGGAGATAGATTAAAATCGCCGTTGGATTCACCTTTGCGTAGGAATGGTTCCTGGCGGCGGGGAACCGGCGCGTGAAGGGGTTTGGGATCAAACTGAGCTGGGATCCAGAAATCCGGCTTTCAGTCCCCACTCAGCGACTGGGGTAAATCCCTTAAGCTCTCTAAGTCTGCGTTCTCCGCCCGTTGCATTTTCTCACACCCTTTATTCCTTTTGCTTATTTAGACCACAAAATATTTAAGTTAAAAATTGTTTGTTGCTTCCCATTTGTGCCTCCACCACCCTGCAGAAAAGAGCCCAGCTTTCAGCCCCCTTGTGCCGAATGTGCTGCTCATTAGCAGCACCCATCATCATCAGAGGCTATTGCAAAATACACACCCATCCCATTAGTTTGGGTCCATCAAGCTGTTCCCCCTGCCGGGGTGTTGGAGCTCGTTGCACTGTCCTTCCTTGGCAGCACAGCCAAGCTGCCACGTCAAGGACTCGACGTCTTAGCTCTGTGCTGGGCTTGGTTGAACACCGATTCTATTTTCTTCGTGCTTTCTCGCACTACCGAGTCCCAAAAACACATGTGGGACCTGACCCAAAGCCTCTTGGAAAACCTTACCGTGTCTGAGCAGATTTTTTTTATTACTTTCCTCCTTCTGTGGTAGTTCCTGACAGAAATTCAGGCTAAAACTTCAGACGAGGTGATCACCAAACTCCTCTCCAGCTCTGGGGATGTGTGGAAGCAGCGTGTGTCTGCGGGAGGAGACTTTTACTATAGTATTAATAATAATTACTCACCTCAAAGCCTTGAGGTGAGATGCGACCCAGTGTGCAAGACAGAGATAGCGTGGGGAAGGTGCCCGTCTGTCCCCACACATGGCCAAGAGCACACCACCACACGTGGTATGGGGTGATGGGATAACCTTCTCCTGGCCTGCTCCAGAGACCGTGGCAACTAAAAAGAGTCTTTAGCCCTGTATCGGAAAGTTGACAATCCTGATGTTCAGTGAGTTCCTCTCCCCTCACGTAACGGGCTGGTCTTTCTCCAGCGCTGTGATACTCAAACACCGCTGAACCTCCCTGCCCCTCTAGGAAGGGCAGTGTCTCGAGGCCTCTTGATAGATATTCCCCTTTGGGATTGCAGCTAATTTCCCTCATAATAATGCTTTGCATGAGCCTCCCACGTGATGCTAATTAGCGCCAAGCCTGTCTCCATGTAAGCAGCATTATAGGTAATGAGGATTGCAGCCGCTCGCTCTCCCGGTGTAATTATTCAGCCCCCAGCAGCAATCCATTTTGGAGCGATTTGCAGCCAGCACCTCGTGCAGGAACAATCTGTCTCGCTTGTGAGAGGAGAGGAGAGCAATTGTGAGAGCGTGGTCTGGCGTTGGGCGTTTGGCTTGAGTGGTGGCTGGTCACCTCCAGAGATGGGGTGGGAATGACTCCACTCCGTCACCCACTGATAAAGGGGGGTAATGGCATTGCTGGTGGTTCCCAGCACCGCGGGCTTGCTGGAGAAGACGGTGGTGGCTCTTGGGTCCCAATCCGAGCGCTGGGTGCCTGGAACGGGACATTTGCCACTCGGAGGCATTGGCCTGAGCTTGGGTCCGTCCGCTCAAACGTTTCCCTTTGAGTCTTGTGGCCTGCGTTCAAACGACTGATGCAGTCGTGTGTTTACCCTGTCAAACAACACATCTCCGTCTCCAAACACTCCTCTTACGCAATCCGCGCTCTCCGCGTTTCCGCCCCCATCGGGAGCAGCTCTGCCAAGCCGTGAGCTAATTGCACCCGGGTCCTGGCGATGGGGGAAGCTGAAGCGTGTCTGTGAAGTGGAGCTGGGGCTGGTTAACGCTTTCTGTGCTGCTTCCGCCTGGGCAGGGGTCCCATAGCCTGGGGCCACGGCATGGAGATGCCAAGACGTGCTGCTCACTGGCCACCACGCTCTGGAAGGGTGGGTTGGATGGGTAACGTTTTGTTGCTGCAGCCTTGCCATTCAGGAGAGTATCACAGTGGCATTTATTGAGGGGTTTGCTACTGATCTTAATACTGAGGTCGTGGTGGTTTGTTTTTTTTTTTTTTTTTTCCTTTAAAATATTCCTTTGGCTGTTGCTTGGCTCCTTGCAAACGATAATGTTAAAAGCCCAGAGGTGTTGTGTTGTTGGTTGTCCAACTTTTGGCAGGGCTTCAGCGTGCTGGGATGAGAGGAGCCTTCGCCAGGTGCCCATCATTTCTAGGCTGGCACAATTTTTTTTTTAAGATCAACGTGAGGCTTGCATAAGGCTCTTAAAATTAGTGTTGCCTTTCAAGCCAAAGGGCCGGAATAAGGTTTACAAGCCATAAAAGCCTCTTATCAAAGTTGATTTCCTCCAACGCACCTTTCATCTTTTATAGTATTTACTTTTCAAATCCTTGAACTTAAAAGGATTAAACAGGTTAAAAGGAAAAAAGGAGGGGGAAAGCAAAAACAAATAAGAAGGAAGATGGATTGAGTATGGATTATGAGAGGCCCGTATAAAATATGAATTAGGAGAAAGTCTAAACAAAGAGTTGTCATTTTCTGAACTGCTGAAAGTTAAAGTGTGCTGGAGGTTTAACTTTAAGGAATATTTAATTTGTCTGGATTATTAATTTCTTTCCAAAATGAAGGGAGAAGAGAGCAGTTGACTTAGGGGGATATGAGGAATTTGCGTTGTTCTACTCTGTCTTCCAACCTCTTTCTGTCCTGCGGTGGGACAACCACGTGGGGTCTACCCCAGTGAGCTCTTGTCCTGCTGCAAAATCACTTCCCAGGCAAGAAACCTTGCAGGAGGAAAAACAAAGATCTTGTGGGCAAAGAGTTGCTAAAATAACAAGAGCTAGAAACAAGAAGGGTTTGCTCTGTGGCTCTGCTGCCGGCTTGCCTACACCGTCCATCCCCGGAGAGGTGCGACCCGCGTCCCCAGCGTAGCCTTGTCCTGCTCCATCGTTGCTCTGTGCCTCGTCCCCAGCTGTCGGCAATGCCCTCCTTCTCCTCCCCAGGGGCCGGGCTGCCACGTTGGCTGAATTCATGCCTAGAAAACGCTCCAAGATTTGCCCCCCAAGATTGTGCCCTGCTGCCCTCTGCTTATTCCTTGCCCACCTTTGCAGGAGGCTCTTGTCAACCAAACCAGAGGGTTAGCGCTGCTGGCAGCTCCTCTGGCCATGCTCCCCATCCCGCGGGAGCGCATTAAACCTGCTTGCCCCCTCCAGAAGGTTGCAATCAGGGGCTCGGCCGGGCTGGTTATGGGTCACCGGCCAGGTCAGCGCCGGCTGCCGGCTCTGCCCGCCTTGCTGCGGCAAGGTCCGGGGGCAGGCAAAGCAAACACACTGGGGAGCTCCAGCCAGGAGCGATGCCTGACCTCCCCGGCCCCCAGCATCCGCGGAGGTGGGGGTTTCCTGCGGCGCGGTGGACGTTTTTGGTGGCTGCCCGCATGTGGTGAGCGGAGCACAAAGGCCCTGGAGATGGCTGAATGAAACGATGCCACCTTCAAAGCAGATCCTTCTCGTTTTTTGGGCGCGTTGGGGCTGAAGTGGTCTCCCCACCCCTGCTCTATATCCAACCTGTGTGCCCACCAGGCAGCTCCACCATCAGCGGTGGCAGTCACCAGGCGGTCAGTATTAGGCCGGTGACGGTGTCCCCTGGGCCAAGCTCTCATCGTTTTAGGGCGGGTTGGAGCAGGAGAGGACGCAGGGAGGGACTCGCGGGCGTTTGTACCACCCTTGGCTCCTTCGCCGCAATTTTTTCCTCTGTTTCTCTTCAGGGAAGGGTAACGCAGGGGGAGGTTATGTGAGCACACACGGCCCTGTGGGATTGTTAATGAGTACCAGATCCTTTAATGACTCACTGATGTACAGGGTGCCCCTCGGATGTATTTTTGGCTGAAATCACTCATTTTGTGACCGGCGTAGCTCTGTGGGGTTGGCCAGCCGGAGGCGTGGGGTGTTGGCATCCTGCGGGATGCGGTCGGGAAACGTCCCGGTCCTCCTCCTGCTGACTCAACGCCTGCTGGCTGCTGCAGCCCCCTTTTGAATGCTGCTGCTTCGGGCTCTGCTGTGAGGGAGGGTGAATTCCCAGGGTGAAACCGAAGAGCGGAGCTCGGGGGTTAACAGTTAAACCCAGGGCAGCTCAGAAATGTCCCAGATACCTCCCCTGAGACCACAACTGCTGTGAGTCAACCTGCCGCAGCAGGATCCTGAGTCAGGGCTGTGGTCTGAAGGGTCATTGGCATCACGAGGAAAGCTCTGGGATGCTCAGGTAGAGCGAGGTCCTGTCGTCTGTGCATTGGGAAGCCTCCTGTGGTGTTACACGCATGGTGCTTGCGACCCTGTCCTTCGCTGCGCCGGAGTTAGTGTGATGGAGGGCAAAGAATGGCAAAGATAATAACCAGAAGTGGTTCGAAGCAGATGCTGTCCTTCCCCGCAGCCCTCGTTTCCCACAGGTTTTCTCTGAAATTTCTGTATCAAAAGCGTTCTTGTTACTGTTACAGAAAATGTTGGCAAAGCAGGTCAGGGGATGTGAAAAGACATTGGGACCTCGGTGCCAAAATCCACGTCAGCCGGTGGAGGAGCAGAGGAGCTGGCGTTCGGGGAGGAAAGCGCTTGCAGGGTGCTGCTGTGAGGAAGGACTAGACCTGCCAGGCGTGTTAATCTCTGACCTTCCCAGAAGCGTCCCAAATTGTTTCAACACGTTTCAATTACCCGACTGCGCTGCCCAGAACCGCTCTGAACTCAGCCGCTTCTTCACCTTTTGGTGGCTCTTGTCGTTTTTTTTTGGTTGGTTTTTTTTATTTTTTTTTTTTATTTTATTAGAGTTCAAGGAGGCAGGAGGAAACCCAATCTGGGATGGACTTACCTGCCTCTCCACCTTGGAGCAGCCCCTGCTGCAACACCGTCCCCCCCAGCCCTGCTGCGAGCTGCGATGCTCAGGACAAATTACTGATGCTTCAGGAGCGGAGGCAGGATTTTGGGTTTGCTTTGGCCCACTCGACAGGTCTAGAAGGGGACCCGCTCTGGCCTCTGCTGCCGTCCCAGGGGGTGAAGCCCCCGTCAGCCGAGAGCAAACCTGGAGGTGGTGAGAGTTTAAAACTCAGCGGCCCCCAAGCAGATCGGTTTTGGCTACAAAGTGCTGGAAAGCAAGCCTTTCCAGCGAGGTGTGGGGCAGGAAGGACCGTTGGCGGCGAATGTTCTGGGGGGGGTGATATAATGCTTCCAAGTGTTCTCCCCTGGAGCAAAATCCTTCAACTGGAGGCTCTTAAACTCTTTGCAGAAGTGACTGCAGCCCAGGGCGTGCAAATCCCACTGCGAGTGAATGGGACTTTGCCCGTTAGGAAGTTAAATCCCTTCTGAAAATGGGACTTCGGTATTTCTTAGAGCCTGCTTGTAATTTTACCTTTATTCTCCCTTTATGAGCTGATCTTTTGCTCTGCCATATGGTGAATGTGGCTGTTCTCAGTGGGGGAGGTAGGTAGGGGTGTTTTCCCCTTGCTCTGCTGAAGGTATTTGAAAACCAGCTCCTTCTAATTTATAGCATCTCTGGACCTTGGGAAAACGTGGCTCCTCTCTCCTTAGGGCTTTTGCGTGCACCCACCAGCTCATATCTGCTGCCCGAGGACCAGGGGAGGTGGCAGCTGGGAAGGGGAAGGTTCCAGGAGAGGGTGGGTTTTTCTGAGCAGGGCTCAGCATCAAGCTTCTCCCTTGGGTCGTCCTGGGCCAGATCACCCATTTTCCCCCCAGCCGTCATTACGCGGCATGAACCGTCCCAAGGGACACCACCAGTATCCAGCTGGAGCACGCCAGACCCACGGAGCCAGAAGGTGATCCCTGAAGAGGTTGATATGGGAGCAGGAAAAGCTTTTTGAGCCTTTTTGGCTCTGTCAGGGAGAGCAGTGAGGACAGAGCCCATCAGAGACACCGCCTGGGCCCTGCCGTCCCTTGGGGCTGGCGGGAAATGATTCTGTGGCTGCTTGGGGTGGGGTTTTTAATTTATTTTAAAGAGCTGCAAGTACTGCGCAGAAACGCGAAGCCCGCGGTTGGACGGGTGCAGGGGAGCCCATGGGTGGCTGGGGCTCTTTCCTCCTGCGGCGGCGGGGCTGCGAAGGGAGCCCAGCACCCATTGATTAATTAAAATCTCAAACCCGTGCGCAGTCCAGTTTGCCTTGGCTAAAACCAGTGTGAGAAACTTCCTCGCAGCATTTCTGTGTCGTCCGGGCTGAAGTGTTGTCATCCGAGGCTGCTTTGCATGACAATGCCTTGGGCTCTAATTATGCGCAAGGATGCTAATAGGCACAGAGCGGGGCTGGATCTCCATGGGAAAACTATCTGTTTGCGAGGGGCGGGGGGAGAAAAGAAAAAGAAAATCCACCCAAACAAAATAAACCATGACAGTTTGGGAAGGGAGGAGGACTGGGGGCGAGGAAAGGGGACGGGAGGCAGCAGAGGGGTTGAGGAAGGCAAGTATGAAGCTAATACGGCTGAGTTTTGGCTATTTATTAGGGTCTTTCCTCAGTAGTAGGGGATGCGCTGTGCTGGCCCTCAGCGGCTCCTGCGCCCGCAGGACTAAGGCGACTGAAATCAGTTCTGCAGTGCTGATAGCCGTGATGATCTCCTGCAAAATCGTGTCTCTCTGGTTTCCCAGCATCAAATGAGAGTTGTTCTTGCAGTGCTGTGCAGCTCGATCTCAGGTGGGCAAGTGGGGAGAAACTGAGGCACGGAAGAGCTCAGGTTTGCCTGGATGCCAGACAAGCGAGTGGAGGGGCTTGGGGGACCCAGTCTTGCCTTTCCTGTGCTCCCAGTGCTGTATGCTCCAGCACTTACTTGTCCTCCTTGTTTTATTGCTCTAGTGTAGCTACGAAGGGCAATCGCTGTTTCACAGCTGTAGAAATGAAGGTTTTCGCCCACAGCTGTGCTCGGAGGCTGGTCTTCCCAAGGGCAGTTGGGTTCTTTTCCAGGATGCCCTGTTGGCTTTTCCTTCCTACGTTTGTGAAGAGCATTTTGCAAAGAGTGGGGTATGGGAGCAAGACTGCATCGTCCACTGTGTCCTCCTGAGTCTTCTGGGCGTCGTTTCCCCTTTCTCTGCCCTACTTTGAGAAGGTTGAGGTGGCTCTGGAATGGGGAATGTTTGAAACTGGTCGTGGATGGATGTGTCTGAGCTTGGGTTTGCAGGTCCATAGGGCAACAGAGATGGTGACTGTGAGAATGTCAACCCATCTAAGGAGGGGGAGCAGGACCTAGAAACCCCATATTTTAAACCAGGCTCGTGGTGGGACAAACTGGGTCTTGGGGCTTTAAGTTTGGCGTCTTCAGAAAAGCAGACAAAATACCTGGCGGTCTTTGAAGAGCTACAGAACGTGCCCGATGACCACACACCTGACACCTGCTCTGGGCTGGGAGAAAATATATGGCAGGCGTGTGGATGGAGGCTGCAAAGTGTGTAGTGTGGTTATTAGCCCTCATTGAAAAGCTCCCTCACTTAGTGAAAACGAAGAGCATTAAAGAGCCAGGTGCAAGAGTCTAAGGAGCTTAAACCTTCCACTCTCTGGTGGTGTTGATGTAGTCATCTGGCTTTAATGATATTAGCATTACCCGCTCTGTCGGCGTTTAAAATGGGGGATGTATTTTTAATGTCCAGCTTACAGGGATTACTTCTGCGTTGTTTCTTTCGAACCTCCTCATGTACCATGCAAGTCCTGGGTGAGGACAGTCCCCCACCAGCAGCTGCCACCAAAGAAAACGCAGCTGAAAACACCTTTTTCCCACATCAGACCCTGGGCTAAGCAACCTTCTGCTGAGAGGGGCAGGGATGATCCACGCTTCCTCTACCAGAGTAGGGCTCCTTGGACATTTCTGCACACAAAAAGGGTGGCCGTGCTGATGGCTATGGCTAGCTGGGGACCACAGCAAATGGATCTGGAGGCTTTCCCCTGCTTTGATGCGAGGGTATCCTGCCCTGTTCCAGACACAGGGGGTTTGTCTTCTCTGACCTTCAGTTTGAAGCGTGGTCTCCAAACACTGTCGACACTGATGCTGCTTGTTCCCACGAGACATCTCACTGGGGCAGGGCTGGAGTGATGGGATTGCCCAGGTGCTGGGCACCTGTGGGGATGACAGGCGTTTGCCCACCCTCACCCGGTTCAGACCAGTAGGATCTGCTGGGCTGGGAGTGACTCTGGGCCCTTGAGTCTTCCTCATGCCATCATAGGGATGCTGGGAGGAGAGGAGCCACCTGCTTCCTTGAAATGGCTCAGTACCGCTGCACGATCCTTCCCCCCCCAAACTGAGTGCATGCCAGCCCAGTGCTAATGAGCTTGATTGCTCCCCCTTGTTTCACGTTGCATTGCATCACCGAGAGGAAAATCTGAGCCTGGTTTGCTCCAAATCGTTGGGGTTTGGGGGAGGGAGTGGAGGACGTAAACAACCAGGGTGGAAAAAACAATCATCTGCGAATGAAAAACTCTGGGTTTTACCCTGAGAAAAGGGGGATAGACAGACTGACAGACCTGATGACAGACCGAGCTCCAAAGCACCCTGGCCCCACAGTGCGGAGAGATGCCTTATTGTTTGATCTGGCTGTGAGACAGATTAGCAGCCCCAGGTGGAAAGTCATAATCTGCATTTAAATGGGCCGGTTATAAAAGGTAGGGAGCCCAGGAGCCTGCAGCATTATGCTGTGTCTTTAGGACTCCGTAATCTCTCTTTCTTTTCTCCGCAGTCTGACCTGGGGGCACAGTTTCTAATTACCAGGTCACCCTGCTAATATTGTCATTTCCAGCCAGTGGGTGTGAAACCATAGCAACGCCACATTTGCTTCCAAGTTTCTAGAGGAATAAAATTTGCCTTTTAATCACAGAAAATGACTGGGTGTTCCCCCCCGCCCCCCCCGCAATTTACTCCTCACTAATGCAATTCACTATCGGGGTGTTTCAGAGATATTTCAGATGGGACCTTATTGAAGCTTCACCTTGTGGCTGTGGCCAAAGACAAGGGACCAGAGTTTGTCTCTGTGAGGTTGTAGGCTCCAAGTAGGCAGTTTTGGATGCCAAAGCTTCTCAAATGCATGTGCTGTTCTCCAAAGAAACTCCGTACTTTCTTCGTAGTGTGCTTTTTATCTTTAAAAACTTGTAAGTGAGCTGGTGAAAGAGGGAGAAGACGGGATCAGACACAACTGAGTTATAGGGATGTAACCCGCCATCGCACCGTAAGAGTAATGGTAGGACTAGAGGGAATGGATTAAAACTAGAGATGGGACAATTCAGACTGGATGTCAGGAAGAAGTTCTTCACTGTGAGGGTGGTGAGACACTGGCGCAGGTTGCCCAGAGAGGTGGTGGAAGCCCCATCCCTGGAGGTGTTCAAGGCCAGGCTGGACGGGGCTCTGAGCAACCTGATCTAGTGGGAGGTGTCCCTGCCCAGGGCAGGGGGGTTGGAACTAGGTGATCTTTAAGGTCCCTTCCAACCCTAACAATTCTATGATTCTATGATGTCCATGTGTACCTGCTCAGCTTGGCTCCATCGGGAGGTGACCACTGGGACGGTGGCTCCAACTCCTGCATTTCACCTCCCAGTTTGGACAGCTTGGAAAAAGCTCATGGATTCTTCAGGAGGCAACAGGGCTGGTGCGGTGCTCTTTGGCACGATGGCATTGGGTTATCATCCCCTCTGCATCTCTGGTAGCTTGGGCCTTCAATATCCACATCTTCCTCTCCCTCACCTGCATTGCCGCTGCTAAGTCAAAGGTGTGTTGAGCCATTTTTTTGTCCCCTTGGAGCAGATGATAAAAACTTGACCGGGGTGAGTCCGAGGAGCTTCAAAACTTGGGGGAGGCTGGTTTCCAGCTCCCAAGGACTGAAAATCTGGGGCAGAAAATCTGCCCCGGTGTCGGGAGAAATTCGGGTCAGGTGTGGGCTGGAACTCTGCCCCTGGGGCCTTCCTCCTGGCTCTGCGCGTTACGTTTACTGGTTTCAAAAGCAGTTTCTAACTCAAAGTGAGTCAGACGTGAACTGGAATCACATTGTAAGGTGATTTTCCAGCTGACAGGAGTAGGTTAATTGTAAACTGTCTACTGAAGCTTTAAAACTCCTGTCCAGCCTTATTATTAGCAGTTTAAAATTTATGGAGTGAGACTTTGCTTGGTGATAGTTGGTTTCTGCCCAGACAACGTGTGTAATTAATCCCCACGTTGGGGGAAGGAAAATCGAATGTAAAGCTATTTTTTTTTTTTTCCTCTCCCCCTTTCCCTGGGACACACCTCGGGGTGCGCAGGGGACCTGAGAGGGCTGTGGGGCAGAAACGCCGTCCTACCTGGACTGAGCTGGAGGACCACATCGGCATTGTCACCGTGAGCGCTGAGGGTTAAATCCTTTCCAGTAGTGAGAAACTTCACTTTGCATTGAAGGAAACTGCAGGCTGGGGACTAAAACTGTCCCCTGAAACGCTGGGAAATTAGACTGTGAATCTGGACTCTGCAGGATGGAGGTCTAGTGGGAGGTGTCCCTGCCCAGGGCAGGGGCTTGGAACTAGATGATCTTTAAGGTCCCTTCCAACCCAAACCATTCTGTGATTCTATCCCGATGGGATTTTTAAGGAGGATGATGGGAGGTGACTCCAGATCACAGAATCACAGAATGGTGGGGGTTGGAAGGGACCTCTGGAGATCATCTCCTCCCAGCCCCTGCCAGAGCAGGGTCACCCACAGCAGGTGGCCCAGGAACGCGTCCAGGAGGGTTTGGAATGTCCCCAGAGACGGAGACTCCACCACCTCTCTGGGCAGCCTTTGCCAGGGCTCTGCCACCCTCACAGGAAAGAAGTTCCTCCTCATGTTGAGGTGGAACTTCCTATGGTCAAGTTGGTGCCCGTTACCTCTTGTCCTGTTGCTGGGCACCACTGAGAAGAGCCTGGCCCCGTCCTCCTGACACTCGCCCTTTAAGTATTTATAAGCGCTGATAAGATCCAGGGGTTGGAGCTGACCCTGCTGCGGGGCAGGGGATGGGGCCGGGTTGTCCCCATGCTGGTTGCTCACGCTGGTACCTCTTGCAGCTCGGACTCCGTGGGGGTGTTTTCTGCACGTGGCCGTCTCGGGATGGCCACACGTTATTCAGCCTGTGGGTTTTCTCAAGTCGGAGCTACGACCTTGTTAAAAATTTACTTATTTCCAGGCTGAATAGCTGCATCTGTCTGGCGTGGGCAGCCCTTGGCCCCGGTTACGCCTCTCTCCGTCGGGCTGAAGAGCCGTGTTATTGCGTCTCCGCTCCCGGGGCGTTGCGGTTTCAGCGCTCGTAAGCTGCACAGACCGAGCTCTCAGACTCTCTCCCCGTAAAACCTTTTAGTCACTGAAAACCGAGAGCGGCTCCCAGGCAGGTAATTAATTAGAAATGTGAATTTGGAGGCTTGTTTCCCTTCCCTTCGTGGAGTTGCTGTTATTTCTTATTTCAAACGATTTTTATTGAGCCTCTTATAAACATGACTCTGTTTTAATGGAGAAATAGCTCCCCTCCCCACCCCGGCTCTACAAACAACGCATCTCAAAGCTCGAGCGACTCGAGCCATTGATGGTCTCAGGCTCCGTGTGCACCCACGTACGCGCACACATGCAGAATTAAACTGGAATTTCGCAGCCGCAGGGTTGGCTGAGCCGCACTGATCCGGCTCCCCGCGCCTGGGCCAAGCTCCTGTTGACTTCAGTAGAGCCTTGCCCGGTTTATGAGCCTTCGGAGCGCAGCCCCGAGCAGGGGCTGCTCGTATAACGGCTATTGCGTGATTAGTATTTGTATTACAATAGCACTTCAGGACCCCAGTTGCGGCTCAGCGTCCCATTAGAGTAGTCCTTGTACAAACACGTAGTAAAGAAGTGGGCTCTGGCCCAAGGAGCGAACAATTGAGGGCTTTACGGCCCCCAAGGCACCTCAGGATCAATTATTTATATTACAGTAGCACTTACGGCATGTCTGTGCCCACGCCGATGGGGGCGGCTCTGCTGTCTGTGGCCCGTTCCTGGGAATTTCGGCATCTGCGGGACGGGCGGGCAACGCCGGGCTCTGCTGCTGGAGCCATGAAGGGATGCTCGGCGACGACCCGTTCCTGCTCCAGAGGGGTCGATTCTGACACGGGGGTGGCTTTGCCTTCCCGCCCGGCCGAGGCAGACTGTGGGGGGAGGCAGGAGGGGTCCACAGGAGCCTTTTCCTCCCCCTTCCTCCTGCATTTATAGCGTGGTCCTGGGTGCGATGGGTGCTGTGCAACCTCTTGCTCCGACCACATCCAGCCACTTGCCCTCACACCCTTGGAGCTGGTGCCGCAAACCCAGGGCAGGAGGGTGCAGGAGCAGTCGTTTGGGTGGGGGCAGCCCCTGGGCGCGGGGGAGCAGCCCGGCTGGGGGCAGTGGAGGGGACAGCAGTGTCTCGGTGGCCTGCAGCATTGCATGGGGCATCCTCGGCACCCGCTTCCCGAGCAGGGAGCTGCTCCCATCCGCGTCCCCAGCCACCGCCGTTCTGGTCACACGAGAGCCTGAGAGGCAGGAGGTTTGCGCTAGGGAGAGGTTTAAGGCATTTTTTTCCGTATCCTCTCCGATTGCTTGGACCCGTCTGTGCCTGGTGTCTCCAAAGCTCTCCTCTCTCCCCGCCTTTTCCAAATGGCTTTATCAGCATTGAATCCGTTTCAGTCCAGTTTTGCTGGTGGCAGTGGACAAATGGGGACTTGTGTTTGTCCCCTGCTTTTTAAGACACCTCTCCTGGGGTGGCAGCAGCTCCTGGCCGGGGGCTGGGGGGTCCCAGCTGCTGAGCGTGGTCTGGGATGGACCCAAAAGCTGAAGATGCTGGGGGGAAACCCAGCTTGCTCTTTTCGCTTTGACATATCAATCTCCATCTCATTTAACCACCCGACTCCTGGAACTGGGCCCTGAAAAAGGGAAAAGAGAAACCCAAGCAAACCTGCCCCGACTCGCAGCCAGCTGGGCTCCGCTGTGATAAATCCCAGTTCCATGTCCCAAACGCTTCAGCTGGGCAGGAGCCACAGCCGATCCCGGGATCCCGGCACACAGCTGGCTGCGATCTCGCCTTCCCTCCCGGAGAAAGCCCCGGCTTTAATACGGTGTCAACATGAACAGCTGGCTGAGGAAATGCAAATTGAAGCTACATTTCTGAGCAGCTGACACCGCGGCAGGCGGCCGGCACACAGAGCCGGGGGTGGCGGTGGAGCCCGGCACCACGGGGCATTACGGGGACCCGGGCAGAGAAGAGGGGGTGTGCCATGGGGGTGCCTAGGGCTGCTTTGAAAGTTTTTCCCCATTCTTTATTCTTTAAAAAAACTGCTTTTTTTTTCTTTCGTTCTTTTATTTTTAAAAAAAAAAACAAAACAAAACCCCTGAACTGATGGAAAAAAGGAAACTCATCACTAAGCTGAAATATTGCCAAAGGGGAAGCCGCCGGCCGCACGGCTCGCCCTCGCTCTGCCCTGCGGCTTTGTGCGGGTGCTGGGGGGAGGGAGGGTATCCGGCCGTGCCCCCCACCCTGCCCTGACGGCGCTCCCCGACTCGCTGTGCAGCATTGCAGCAGCCCCGGTGCGCATCTGTCCCTGCGCCCGCTCTTATCTGCTGCGGCTCAAACCTGCCCTGCAGCATTGTAAGAGGTCCCTTGAAT
>VWZL01003824.1:334687-365816 GCA_013396915.1 Stercorarius parasiticus
GTGGCTTTATCCCAACTTAAAAAAAAATGAAATTTTTTTTTTTTTTTTTTTTTTTTGGTAGAGAAGTTCCACTTTATCTAGTACGTCTGTCCCAAAGAGTGCACTGCGGGTGGAATGACCTGACCGTGTGAAGAAAAGGTTTTCCTTGGAAACCTGTGTCCTGCTGATCCTTCTCTTTGTCCTTCCGATGGATTATTTTTATGCCAAAGGTGGGTGCCTCTTTGTTGCGCAAATATCAACGAGGCGTGCTCCAAATGGTTGAAATCCTATTTTCCGATGGGCGCCTTGTCTGGGCTGGATCGGTGGTTCGACATTTCAGCAAAGCGATATCGTTCTGGAGCGACCTCAGGCTCCGACAGCTTTATTGCCCGCGTCTGACCGCAGAGCCCCAGTTTGAAAATGGCTTCTCGAGTCTGAACTTTCATCCAAATTGTGAACAATATTTACGTCAATTATTTTTAATTAAAAAAACAGAGATAATCTGATGTTTCCCACCGGTTTGGCCCCGGGTTGTTCGGTGCTGGAAGAGGATGGGCCAAAATACCCAGAGAAGGACAATTCTCACAGCACCAGCTTTCCGGCCTGAGCGTAGGGAGGAAGTGATGGAAATCTCCTGGGAAATCCTGTTCTCTTCTCATAGGATTCCTGGCCCAACTTTCCACTTTGTCCAAAGTTCTGTGGGAAAATTATATATCTATATGTAAAAAATAATATATATATATATATATATATAACACACGCTTGCACGTCGCCTTTACTGTGTTATTGGAACTGGACGGTTTTCAAGAGCTATAGGCAAGACCTCTGTTCTCCACGGATTGCCTTTTGCTCCAGTAGGGCTGAAGCACTGATAATAACGTTGCAATTATTTTTAGGTGGTTTCTTACCTTTTTTTCAGTTTTGCCTTTGTTTTCTGTAGAGCTTAATTTTAGGAGCTGCAATAGGGAAAAAATCTTTCTTTCTACCCTCCCTATCCTGCCTGTGTCCCAGGACTTTAACTGGCAGGGATAAAGAGCAGGCTATTGGAAGTAGGTGCATGAACAACGGTGAATATTGTGCACGTACGGGTCGGTCTGTGCCTTTTGGTAAACAGCAGGGAACAGGCAGGGAGGAAGGGCAGCGGTGGGCATACCGCTCTCCGAGCAAATATCCCCCCGTGCCTCCAAGACGTGCCCTCCCCTTAAACCCTCACCATCCTCCTGCCCCTGCCAGGCGTTTAACTTTGGCTTGCGAAATGCCAAAACATCTTTTCCTTCAAAACCTGCCACAGAAAGCTGGAAATCCCACTAAGAATGAGCAGGGAGAGGGAGCGCGACCTTGGGAAGAGGCTGCGTGTACGGAGGAGGAGGAGGAAGACGGGGTGCGACGAAGGGCCGGTTGCTGGAGTTGGTGGCTCGGGGAGGTGCTCCCAGGATATTGTGTTAAACAAACCCATAGCGATCCTGGCCTCTCCAAAAGCCCTTCCTGAAAGCAGGTGCCAGTGTGGGTATTTGGGTGCTTTNGTTATTGGGTTGTTTTGCAGATCCCCCCCCGCCCCTCCAGGGCTGCACCGCCGCAGTCCCGGGGTCCCAGTGGGGTCCCGAGCCCCTTTTAACATCCAATTTTTGCTTGCTGTTTCTCCTCCTATCGCTGCTGCTCACCCTCTCCCTTTTGTGGGATGTTTTTCTCTGTCCCTGGGGCTGTTTTGCAGGAGTCGGTGCTGGGGGGTTGGATAATAAGGGGGTGCTGCCAGCTCTGGGGCTCTTTTGGAGCATTTTGCCCCTGAGGATGGCACCGAGGTGTTCCCACGTGTCGGGTCCCAGAGCTGTGTGGAGGAGGGACCCCCTCTAGGAAGGTGAAGTCTCCCCCAGTGCCACCCCATGAGGCCAGAGAGGCACCTTTGGCACCGTTGGAAAGTCCTTGACATCTCTGCTCACGCCACCGATAAAAGAGGGATGATGGAAAGCGTGGGAAAGTCGGCTGGGTTGGCTGAACCTGCCTGTCCTCCCCCGGGCACCGCTGCCACCCCCCCACCGCACCTGGCAGCTCAGCTCCCGTGTTTGGTTTGAGGGGTGAAAGTCCACGTGAAGAATGAGAGGAATCCTGACAGCTCGGGCCACCGCGACCCGCCGGGACCGGGAAGCCGGGAGTCCTCGCGCACAGGGCAGGTGGGGGCTGATGGCCATTTTGGGGTCATATCTTCAAAAGGTCTGGTTTTTACCACCCCCCTGAATGGCTATAGGGCTGGTCGCTTGAAAACGTTAAGCACGCACTGTTGTGTGCTACTGAAAAATATCTTTATTTATAAGCCTCCAGTGTGTTCCTGGTCCAGAACTGTTTGTCCATCTCATCAGGGTCTTCAAAGTGTTAGGCAGGAGTCCCAAATGAATGGCAAAAAGCTGTGAAGTCCAGGTGCAAGGCACCTTATTTTGGGGCTATATGTTTTTAAATCAAAGTTCTTTCAATATCCGTATCTGCCTGTGGTTAATGGGTTACAGATGCAAATTGGCACTTCCAGCTCCTGACCCGAGGTGCCCCGGCCAGGTCTCATGACTGAATCGAACGGGGCCAAGAAATATCGACAGGCTGGAAAAGCACCGGGCTCCCCACACTGAGGATATTTTCCTTAAAGCTCCAGCTCCCAGAACCGTGTGAATCCTGATTTTTTTTCCCCACCTGAAAGCTAAATTTTGGGGGAGGAGAGCCGCTTCCTTGAGTGAGCGTGAACGATGTGAAAGCCAGACGCTCTTTTCGTTTCATTGTTTCTTTATTTACGTTTAATGAGGGATTTAATTATATTTCAAAGTGACTGTTCGATGAAGTTTAGGGACGCTTCTTGCTTGTAGCACCTCGTTTCCATGGCCTCCGGCCCTGCAGCACCAGCCTAAGCCCAAATCCCCGGGGCTGTTTGTGCCTCCTCACCCCGCCATGGGGCTGGAGGGGATGCTGAATGCGCCGAATCACCCAGAGCTGTGTCTTACTGCGGGGTACAAGGTGACATTCCTTCCCAAAGCACGTGCAGTGAATCTCGTGTATTTTGAAGGTGCTACCGGCAGCAGATGGA
This sequence comes from Stercorarius parasiticus, assembly GCA_013396915.1. Lineage (NCBI taxonomy): Eukaryota > Metazoa > Chordata > Aves > Charadriiformes > Stercorariidae > Stercorarius > Stercorarius parasiticus. Next base: position 337,731 of record VWZL01003824.1, read on the forward strand.
CGCTGCTGGGGCAGGGGTTGGGCTTCGTTGACGTAGAACTGGTTCACGAGTGCCAAAATGTGGCGATGGGTGGTGGGGAGCGCTTGGCTACGCGAGCTGATCCTCATCGTGCCCTGCGAGGCTCGGCTGTTTCCTCAGGCTCCTCTGGGAGTCGGGGATTAAGGGCCGGGGTGCGTTTGGTTTGGAGGGTGTAACTGTTTATGGACGGGTATTAGAACGGGATATTTGGAGATGCCACAGTGAGCACATGTCCTCTAAAAATCAGCTGGGGGCCTGTGCTCCAAAGTCGTTTTGTCCCTGGAAGAATCCTGTATTTAAGGTGGGTATGGCTGCCCCGGGGATCAGGTTGCTCTTGGGAGGTATTGCTTATTTATTTATTTTTGTCAGAGGTGCTGCTTTAAATACCGTTCGCCGGTTTTTGTGAATGTGTCTGCAGCACAGCTGGGCGCTGCTAAGAAATCGAAAATAAGTGAATTACATTATTAAGAAAAAACACTTCATGGTAGACAGCTCCTGATGTGCTTTTGGGCATTTCCCTTTGGCTTGCTTAGGACGGAGCCCGAAGTGGCTGCTGTTTAATGGCAGTTTTACAGCGAGGGACGTGAGGAGGGGCAGGGGATGCTCTGCAGGGCAGCGGGCACAGGGCAGGGTCTGGGTGTCCCACGTCGCAGTTGCGTCGTCTCCGAATAGCACGGCTTTGCAGAGGACAGGTTATGGAGGAGCAAAGGGTCATCCGTGGGGGTTAGCACGAAGCAGTGTGAAAACACGAGCTTTTTTTTTTTCCCTCCTGATTTTACCAAAGTAGGTAGAGGGGTCTGTTCGCTTTACGGCAGACCAAAGCAATCCTCCATCCCCGTGCAAAGTCGCCCGTGTTTAATTAAGGTGGCCGAATAGGCATAAACTCCTGAGCCACTTGCTCTTTACAAGCGGCTGATTTCACTTTAGCTGAAGCCTGCTCCGAGCCCGTGGATGCCAAGGAGCATCCCTGGAGCCGGTGGCATGGATCACAGCTGGAGCACTCGGTGATGGCGACGGCAGCGGTCCCCCCGCCGGCCCCTTGCCTTGGCCCCCCTTTGCCGAGTCTTTGGGCTCCCCTGTGCAAGCCTTTGCCTGCTCCTCTTGTAACTGTGCTCACAAGGAAATCTTCAAAGGCTCGCTCCTATCAATTTTCCCCACCATATGTTCTCATTAAAAAATTTATTGTGCACTTTATCTTAGGATTATTTGCCATCAATTAATAAAACATGTTGCGAGCTTCAAATGAACATTCTCCCCTCCCTGCTTCCCTTTGACGAGGGAAAGGACAGAGAAATATGAAAAAAAATTACCATGACAGATGGTGTTTTTTAACCTTTCTTTTGCCCAATCTGGGGGGAAAAAAAAAAAATAATTAAAAAATTCTCAGAATATTGACATGGGTTTTTAATTATGAGTTACATCACTTGAAGGCCTAATCCACAGCTTAGTGAGCTCAGCGGACAGACTGCCAGCCCGAAATGCGTTCGTGTGTTCAGGTATACGGATGCTGACACACGGGCACACGCCGGAGCAGGGTGGCGGGGCCGGGGGCTGCGGGGTGACGGTGTGGGCGGCTGCGGGAGCGGGTCCCCCCCTCCTCCCGGCGCCAGGACGGGCAGGGAAAAACTGCAAAATCCACTCCTGGAAGCAAACGGTTGGCGACTGCCGCGGCCAACGGCTCCCAAAGGCATGTGGTGCTGGCAGCCAAAATGTCGTGTCGTCCTTGGCAGTAGGTGTCTGGTCTTGTAGGGACCGGTGGGCGCTGATGGAGGTTTAAGAAAGTGGAATTTGGGGTTTTTTAAAAGAGTTCCCGAGAGGGGAGCACCTCCCTGCCGTGCCCCTTCACATGGGGGATATAATCCCGAATTTAGGGGTAGGAGGGTGATGTGGAGGGAGCCCGATGACCCCCAAGGTAACGTGTGATCCTCCCTCTCCTTCACCACTTGATGAGATCGAGTTTTTTCCCCTCCTGTTATTTTCTTTTTTGGGCTGTTCAACGGGAGCCGATTCCCGGGGCCGGCGGGGTTGGTGGTGGGGAGATGGGGCGGGAGGAAAAGCAAATACAACATCTCCCAGCAGCGCCCGCGGATGCTGCAGGGCTGGTACACCGTGTACCCGGCGGAGCATTTGCTTTGTGTCTGTGCCTACCGGGGAAAATAAATACAGAAATAATGCATACAGATGGGTTTCTTATATAAATAAATGTCTGGGGAGAGACCTGGCTGTGGGTAACCTGCTGGGAAAGTCTTGGTCAGATGGGAATTGTAGAGTTAAACACTCCAGTCTCACTTGGATGTGTCTCGGCTTTGATTTATACTTCTGATTGGATGTTTGCCTGGCCCGATCAGAGAGTTTGGGCAGCGGCTCATGTTGACACTTGGTGTTTAGCTCTGGGTAAAGTTTAAACAGGACTTATCATGGCTCTGACACCTCGCGAAGGCTTCCCTGGTTTAATAGCATGCTTCATGCCATCTCTTGCGTAGGTTTTTACTGCGTTGCTGTCCTAGATATTAAAAAAGAAAAAGGTAAACTTGCAAAATAAATTCATGGAATAGCTTATTCAAAGCCTCTTCTAATTTTAAAATAACCCCGTTGCCCTCAAATCGTGTGGCAGTTCCTCTACTGGCTTACGCTGGTATAAATGTAAAGCCGGGAGAAGTGATCTGAGGTCAATGAGGCCGATCCAGCCTTTCACAAACTGTTAACTGCGTTGCCTGTATTGCTCGTGTTTGTCCCGAAGCGACGTTGGGCTCTGCTGGGACTAAAGCAGCCTCGCGCGGGAGGAAAGGCTCATTTTTGGGCTCTGGCATTGCAGGGAGACTTCAACGGGAGTGGGCCAAAGCGGCAACTCTCATTTGTGACCATCTTGTATTTTTTTTTTTTTTCCCCCCAAACTGTAAGGGCTTCGTCCTCTTTTGCTTTTCATAGAAATTGCTCAAATTAACGGCTGTCGGGTTTGTCCCCCCATGTTTCTCCCATCCGTAGGAGGATGTAGGTACCAGCTCCGGGTGCAGCTTTGGGGACTCAGATGGCCAAGGGCTGCCCCCAGCTCTGCTTGCACCCTCCCGCGCAGGCAGGAGAAGGGGATGGGTGACGGTATTTAGAAGGGAACGGGTGACAATATTTATCTCACTTATCCCAACTGCCGTTCGCCTAATTTCAAACTCAAGGAGCGGCAGAGAAGTGCGTTGGAAGTGGAGTTTAACACAGCCATTCCCCGCCCGACGCGGGCTCTGGCTTTGGACAAAGCTCGTGCTAAATAACATTGAACTAATTTAATTTTATGCTTTGGTTTTTATGAGTAACAATTAAGAAAAAAATCAGCGGAACATAATTACAGCACCTTGAAGTGCAGCGTTACTCGGCCAAAGACTGAAATGAGGTTACGATATGACAGCCTTTTATCTCGGATCTGATAGGGGTGTTATTCATTGTATTAAAAGTTTGCCAAGAGAGGCTTCACTGAAAATTAACCCGTGTTATCGCAGTGAGCAATATCCTGGTTCTATCATGTGGAATAAATAAATAACACAGACTTTATGCTTTTGCTTAATGAGGTTACACTGAGTGCAGAGCAAGGAAACAGCGTTAACTCCGAAGCACGAAAGCAGTGATTAAGGTGAGATGAAACTGGAACAGAAAGTGCCCCCAGTTTTCTTGCATAACGGCAGAGCTTGTATTACTATTAATTATATTATGCAATGGGAATAGTATGGAATTTGGCTCTATCTAGCAACAGGCTGGGGTGAAAAACTCTTTGCAAACATCTCTGTGATTTCTCGGGAAAATTCCACTTCCGTGATGCTCCTGACGCTGTTTTCTCACCTTGACTGGTTGTGGTTCTTGGGCTTCGAGCCACCCCGCCGAAACAACCCGTTTGGCCCGAGGAGCCTTTTCCGCTTGATCTTGCTGGTGCTTTTCCCACCTGGGTGCCCAAGCTGCTGCTCTGCGCCGTGGGACCAACAAATCCCCACTCAAAGTGATGTGGGGGATCGGCACTGATGGGGAAAAAAACCCCCAAATTAGAATCATAGAATATCTCAAGCTGGAAGGGACTCGTGAGGATCATCGAGTCCAACTCCCAGCTTGTGAGAGCTGAGCTCTGCTTGGTCACGGCACGTGGTCCTGACTTGCTTGAGGGTGTACAATAGGCCAGAAATGCTGGACAGGCCCTTTCCCCGAGGAACTGATGATATTTCTTTGGGTGAATAGTTAAACCCTACGGAACACGCCTGTGATACCGGCGGGAGCGGGGCTGGCAAAGCAGCTGACGCCAAGGGAAGGAGAGGGCTGGCATCTGCCCAGCTGCCGTGACACGGTGCTTGGGGACATCCCGTCCTACGGCATGTGCTGACGGGGATGGAGGGGACACTCGCGCGTGCTGCAAGCCCAGGTTTGGGAATGAATTGGCCTGATAAAGAGAGTGTCGTGATGGGCAGAGAGATGAATAGCCAGATTCTGGACTTCATTAGCTGAGAGTCTGGAATTGTTTCACATGAACAAAAGGATTGTCTGGGATGTCGATCCCTTGTACCTCTTTAGCTTTGTTCAACCTCCCTCTGGCTGGCCGGGGTTGTGTCGGTGGGCATGAAACTGCAGGCAAGAAGAAACCAGTGTCAGCAGAGGAATTAACCGTGCTTTTCACTCAACGCGCTGGTGGGACAGAGACCTGAGCCGTGCCGGATGGCTTTCAACTCCCGAGCTGGCACGGGGGAGCCTTGATGCCTCCCAGGTCACCAGGCCCATGGGTCGGAGCGGTCTGGAGAAAGGGGATGGGGTGCCCGTGCCCCCTGGGGTGACCATCCCACCACCACAGCTGGGTGCAGAAAACACCATGGAGCCCGGGCTCGGCACCGCTCCCGGCTCTGGCTGCACCCAGGTTTCCCTTCCAAAAAGGAACTTTTTCCTCCTCCTCCGAAATAATTGCTCCGAAGAGCTTAAAAAACCCAAACAAACCGCTCGTCCCTTCGTGCCAGTGGATGTTAATAATACCAGGAATACCATTATCCTCTGGGCTATCATCATCTATAATACCTCCAGAAATCGCTTGGGTAGTTTTAATTATGTTTGTGCCTTTTCTTTCAGCCCTTGTTATCTCCCAGGTTCCTGCGGGCTGGGGGAAGGGTCACGGCACCGAAGTCGCTTCTCTAAAGCGCCTTTGTTTTCCCTGCGCAGGTATTAAGCTGATGGCACAACAATCCCCGAGTACATTAGATTGGCTTCTCTGCCCTCCCCTGCCTGAATGCAGACCTTGTGCGTCCCCCGCGCGGGGAGCGAGCCCGGCGCGGGCAGCCCGAGGAGCGGGCCCGCAGGAATGCGGGCGAACAGAGCCAAATTGTTCCAGCCGCGAGAAGAAGGGAAGAGAGAGGGAGAAGGAGAGAAAGGGAAAAAGCGTAGGGCGGGGGGGAGAGAGAAGGAAGAGCTGGGAGGGGGGAGAAAAAAAAAATAATAATAATAAAAAAAAAAATCCTTGTCTNGCCTCCATGGGAAGGTGACATTTGAGAGAACAATTGCTGGGCTGTTGTGCCATGCCTGCTGCTATGAATGAAGCTTAAGAAAAGGTGTCCTTGGCCTCGTGCTAAAACCCATCATCTTCTCCATTCCCTGCGTGTGCCCGCTCGCTGCCGCTGCCTCCCGAAACGGGCCGACAGCTTACAAACAAAGGGGTATAAAAGATGAGATTGGAGGACGCTCCAGCCTCATTTCCTTGCCAGTGGTGGCAGCCGGTGGGACGCCGGGGGCTCTGGGACAACCTGGCATTGCAGAAAGCGCGCTCGAGGACAGAGATGTGGGGAACCCGGTCCTGAATGAAGGCTTTGGGGCACCTTGTCCTTGGAGCTGGGCCACGTAGTCCCCATGAGCAGCACAGGTGCTTGCTCGCTGAGGAACGTGCAAATCTTGGCTATGCGCTTGCTTGGCGTGCTTGCCCGGCTCGCTGCAACGTTCTCTGAGCTGCGAATTCGCCCCTGAGCACAAGGGTTTCTGTAGCACCGGAGGGATGTGGTCCAGGTGATGGCACCGTGTTGTTCTATGGAGGTTGGATGCCCGTGGTCTGCAGAGGAGCCCTGGGATTCCCACCTCAGATGAAGAGGATGACTTAGGAATGGCTTCACATAAACACCCGGGTGTGTAGGTATGCGTATGCCTATATGTGTTTGTAGGGTTTGGGTTGGAAGGGACCTTAAAGATCATCTTATATGTATACATGCAGCATACGTGCCCTCCCTCTGTTCCTGGCCGGGCCGTGCTGTGTTCAGCCCACGCAAAGACTCTTAACACCTTCTTTCCCCAACCCGAAATGGGAAGTAAATCAAGTTTTTTGCTGCTGAGAGTTTAAGTTGTTCGAAGGTAAGGAGACTATATAGCTGTATAGGGTCTTAGCAGCATTGTGGTAGGATCCTCTCTGGCCGTGTCTTCTCCTGGAGCAGGGCTGAGGAACGGAGCTGCAGTGGCCCAGGGGGAGGGACGGCAGTGGCTGAATGTCACCTTCACGTCTTCACTGAGCTTTCCTCTCTGGCACGCTCTGTTTTATTAAAGGGTTTGGCCGATTTCTTGAAGTTCAGCAGGTATTCATGAAAGATAAGAGTAAAATAGTAACTGTATTAATAATGTAAAACCGAGCTCTGTGTTGTCCGTACACGGGTATGCAGCAGGGCGTGCTGTACACTGTGCAAAGTGCAGAGCTTTTGTGTAATATTAAGCACACAGTTTATGGTGATTGTAGTTTTGGGCTGTGCATGTGTTTTTGGCTAAGAAGAACTTAAGTTGCAATGAACATCAGGAATTTTAAGATATCTCCTTGTAGACTTTGCGTATTTTTTTCTTTCCTTCTGACGTGCGTTCCTCGGTGTTTACCCAGCGGTGACGCCTCTCAGTGCTGCGCTTTGTGTTATCTCTTTCTGCAAAATGGAGTGAGGTGAAGGTGGTTAGACACGCGTGTCCTCATTAGCAGAGTGGAGGGATGGCTGCGGGCACCTACGGAAGCCTGGCCTGGGGCTTAAAAACAGGCTTAGGTTCAAAAGAAACGTTTTCCATTTCTGCTTATGCTTTTCACCTGTGGCAAATTACTTAACATGTGTCTCTGCCTGAGTTCCCCACCTATTCCATGAGAATTATGCTAATTATGATTACTTCCAGTAATGGCAGGATAGGGAAGGAGGGCAGGGTCTGTGCGGTAAGTGTTGATGTATTCGCTGAAATGGCTGCAATGAAATTACGGTTACTGAGGTGTCCCAGGCAGTGACGCTGCGTCGTGCTAGGTATCAAGGATCTGCTCTGAAGTGAACAGAAATTGGTAGCAAATGAAGCGGAGGTGGAGGAAAGAACCAATTTCCCTTGAGTTTGTCATTGGTAGACATTAATAAAGCCAACCTCCTGTTGGTTTTATTAAAAAAAAAGAGAAAGAAGCAGATGCAAAGGACGCCTGTGACACCCTATCTGATAAAATATCGCATGCAGCACTAAGCTGAGAAGTCGTCTGTCATCACACTCCCTTACTTAAAATCCACTCAGGCCATCAGCTCTTCAGGGCAGGAATACGTTATCTGCTCGGCGCTACTTCCCCAGTGCAATGCATCGCAACCTTTCAGTGTATCCCACCGAGGAGAAACCGTAATGCAATCTCAGAGCAGTATCCCTGGATAAGTCGGGGGTTCTCCGGGGGGAGGGTGGTTGACGGAGGTATGATAACGCCTCCTCACTGAGCAGCAGACGTTGGCAGGAGTTTATTTTTCCCTGTATATAACAGTGAGCATCCCTCACCTGATACTTTGCGAGCGGGTTTCATTCTTACAACGCCCGGTAAAGTTAAAACAACCTTCTTCTGTTTTACAGGGGAGAAACCGAGTCAGAGGATCAGCTGTGGGACTTCTGCAAAGCCAGACTCCACTCCAGTCCCTATTTTTCCCCTTTAGAGCCAGAAGCCCTAAGTAGCCAGAAGCCGAGAGCCCTGCCATCCTGGTCAGCCTCGATGTCTGGCTGAAGCAGGTTGGACTCATGACCAGCGCATGGGCTGGGCGCAGTGCGGAGCTGAGGACTCATGCTGGCTCATTGCCATTTTCTGTTGGCCAATAACTCCAATCTTCTCCTCCTGCAGCCTATTTATTTACTTCCCCCCCACCCCATTGGAGAACAGGCAGCACTGTTAGGAAGTTGAGGGAGCTGCTGCGGAGTGGGTTGGGTGGCGAGGGGAAGCTGGCTGGCAGTAGCCCGAGGCTATCGTAAAAGAAACTGAAACGGGAGTGTTAATGCTTCAGCCGAGTTCTGGAGAAATGGTTTTACTGTTTGAAAAGGAATGGCGAGACTGATATGTCTGGGAGCACGCTGGGCCCCTCCAGAGGCTTGGGAGCATGTGCAGGCCGGAAGGACACTTGGGAGCACCGGTGAGGGGGGGGTGTGTGCAGAGAGATGCAGAACCGCAGATAATTTCAGCTGGGAAGGACCTCCGCAGGTCTCCCGTCCAACCCCGCTCAAAGCAGGGCCAACCACATTGGTTTGCTCAGTGCATGTCCTGTCAAGGTCTGAATATCTCCAAGGCTGGAGATCCCACCACCTCTCTGGATCCCTGTTCCAGTGCCTGACCCCCCTGATGGTGAAAACAATTTGTCGTAATGCTCTGTGTCCCTGCTTGTGACCATTGTCTTGTGTCCTGTGCAAGAGCAGCCTGGCTCTATCTTCTCTGTGCCCTCCAATTAGGCGGTTGAAGACAGCCATAAGATTCACCCCCTTCCTTTCTAAGGCTGATCAAACCCAGTTCCCTCAGCCTGTCCCCAGCTCTCCACCATCTCAGTGGCTTCTGCTGGAATCAAGCCAGTATGTCCATGTCTGTCTTGTACAGGGGGGGGCCCAAGACTGGACACGGTACTGTAGATGCGGTCTGGCAGGTGGTGAACCCCCTTGGGTGGTCGGCACAGCGCTCTGCCCTCCTCTCCCTTGTGTAGCTCCGGTTCTTTCCGAGATTAAACGATGTGCTGGCGATGGCAGCCCTTGTGTGTGCTCGCATCTGCGATGCTTGACAGCATTGCGTCGCGTCCCGTGGAGAAGGAAAGGAGATGGCCTCTAGTTTGGGTTTGTCAATCCACACGACTCTTCGGCTGGTTCCTACCTGCACAATACAGACTGGGGGGGTTTGGTTTTGGTGTTCCGGTCTTGTCCCGTCCCTGATGTCTTTAGGAGACACCTTCAGCCAGCGTGGTCCTCTGCTGGCACCATCTCATTAACTCCACTGAAGTCAAAAGCTCCTAGAACAACAATCTGCTGGGAATTATGAATAAATGCAAATAGTGTTTGTTTGATTTACTTTTCAGGTCTGGCCAGGAAACCTTCAAGTAGCAGCACTTTCCCTTTTAAGCAGGTAAGTGCTTTTTAAAAACATACACGGGAATGTCTGTGCTCCTCTGTTTATCGCTATAAATCTCTCTGTGCCTGAGCTTTTAAACAGCCATTCACATGGTAACTTCATGCTCGTGAAATTCATGAATGTGAGGAGCTGATGGCGTGAGCGGCCGTAGCGGATGGTGGGACACCTTCTCCAAACCGGAGAGGGGAGAGAAACCGCGGGTGCGTAGGGCAAGGGGGTGGTGGGGAGAAGAGGAGAATGGGGCTGGTGGAGAACCTGGACAAGCAGGAGATGATGGTCGAGACTCTGGTCCAGGCTGAGCGTCTGGTGGGATGACGATCCCCGCGCTGGCACGCGGGAGGTGGGGATGTCGGTTCAGGGGAGGTTTGTCTCGCCTGGGGAATCTGACCTGTCGGGGTGGATGGGAACGTAAGGAAACTCTCTGAGACGAAATGGTGAATGATCAAGTCAGCTGGGATTTTTGGCTTAAATATTTTGTTTTTAAATTCTATACTTAAAAAAAAAATGGTGGTTTTTTTTTTTTTAGTTTTGATATTCATTTTTTTCAACGTTTTTCCACGAAAGGCAGAAACTTTTTCAGGGGAGAGGGAAGCGTAACCTAACCTCCAATTTTCTGTCCCAAACCAGTTTTGACCAGGCATCCGAACAATGTAATCATCGGAGGTGGGTTTCCCCCCCCGCCCCGCTCCTTAGCAAACAGCAGGCCAAGCATCATTTTAAAAAAAAAAAAAAAAATTAAAAAAAAAAATCACCCATAAAAAAAAAAAGCTGCCTTTTGCCATACATGGCTGGTGTATTTTTCCTTTGGAAGGTGGCCACCCCAAGCACACACAGGGCTCTGTGTGATCCTACCTCACCCTCCGAGAGAGAGCAGGAGAGAAAAACTCCCTGTGACTTGGATGGGTTCCTTACCGGGGGGAGGTGGGCTGGCGGGAAGGGGGGCGAGCGCGAGGCAGCGTTTTGAACTTAAGTTCCTTTTTCTATTTTATTTAGATTAGGTTCTGCTCAGCAGGGTGATTTCTTAATTAGAGCAGCCCAGTCTTGCAGGCCCGTCTCTCCAGACCCCTGCTCTGCCTTCTTAAGTTTCACGAGGGAAGTTGTCGTGCCTTATTTCCTGAGCTCTAATATTCGAGCAGCGTGCGGTGATTTCAATGGGAGGAAAAGACATGTAATTTAATCATCTTTATTAGATTTTGGGCAGGGGAGGGGGCAAAGCAGTGGGAACCGTGTCCTCTGCTTGTCTTTTGACTTTCTCTCCTGCTTCTGGTGGCCAGAGATGAGATTTCATGGGAGAAGCAGCAGAAAAGCAATGATCCTAAAAGACCAGTGATGGACTTTTTATCCTAAGGTTATGAAGTTCTCCGAGTCGTAGCTGTTATCTCAGTCTCAGGCAGATCCATGGTCGTGCATGGATCCATCCTGGGCTTATAAATGACTAGCTGTGATGAAAAATTTTGGGTTTTAATCCTCTTGATTACGTGAAAGGGAATCCCATCCCTCCAAAGAGTGTTGCTGGAGCTGGGTGGTGGAGCCGGTTCAAGCAGAGCAAATGGGGAAGCAAAATGTGGAATTTTGCAGGTTTCAGGTGTTTTCTGGGAATCCAGGGAGGGCAGGCAGCGTGTTCCGGTGGGATCAGCCTGTCTCTGCTGTTAGCGTGGCATCGCTGCCGCATCACGGGCTCGGCTCTGCTCGGCTCTCACTTATCGAGAGCAGCTTCCCCTAGTCCCTCAGGGCCAGGGAGGGGAAAGTTATAAGAACAAAAATTGGGGAATTTTTGCAAAAGTAGAGATGGTGAGGAAAAAAAAGGCTTTGTTTTACAGTGGTGGTTCAGAAGTTTGGTTCTTCCTATTGCCCTTGCTGTGCAGAGCCGATGTGAAAGCGCATCGGGGATGCAATCCACGCACCGAGGGACGCCGGGACCTCTGCCTTTCGGTGGGGGAGAAAACCTGCCCGTGCCAAGACCTGCCCGTGCTGACTCGCCGCCTGCACATATGCACCATATGCCCAATCTTTACTTAATGTAAATCGATGCTAATGCATCGATGCCAACAAAGCCGGGCTATTTTAGCCTTCGAGAGCCTTCTGTACCGTACGCACTCAGCTCTAACTTTGTAGCTTAAAAAATATTAAGCAACGCCCAGTGGGAAGCAAGGGGGCACATTCATATTTAATTCAAATGAAATCAAATTAGAATTTTTTTTAATAAATCCATTTTATGGCTAGAACAATAGCGAAAGGAGCAAATATTTGTTACCTGGAGACACCGTATTCTCTCCCTCGCACCGCATGGGTCTGAGTTATTATTTTTTGAGCTGGCCCCTATGAAAGGCTCCCGTGGAGGATGGGAGAGGTTTATAACTCAGTAATGGGCTTCTCGCCTCAAAGTGGTTCCAGTCGCTCTCAGCTGGGTCTGAACGGGCTGGTTTCGATTACCCGCCGTCAGCGGGCGAGAGCCCGTGGTCATTCCCTGCAGCGAACGGGGTGCGGGGTGCTGTGGGGGCAGCCGGGGCGATGCCGAGCCACGGAGGAGCTGAAGCACAGGTGGCTGCGGGCATCCTCCCGGTACGGGTGATGCTCGGGAAGAAAAACATCTTCCACATCACCTGATTTAGGCAGTTACTTTAAAAAATGCTCTTTTTCCCCCCCCCTGAGGGAGCCACTTTGTGTTTGAAGAAGCAACTTCATCGCTGCAGCTGTGACTGTATCGGGATGATATGTTTAAAGTGTTGAATTTAGTGGGTTGCGTGGTCCTGATCATGGGTTTTAGCAGCTATTTTTCTGCCTTTGCTGTATCTCCCCGCGTGCAGCTGCTTCGTGGGCAGCAGTGCTGCGGTGGAGGCGGCTCCCTCATTTATCCTGCTGGTGACAGGAGGAAAAATTAGCCATAAAACTTCCTCTTCGGGGACAGCGATGTGAGTCAGTAAACCACTGCAGTGTCACCTGTGGCACGGCGGGACCGCAGCTCCGGGGAGGGGAGTATCGCGAGCAGTGGAGGACAAGGGAGGTTGTGACGGTGGTGCGCTGGGAGAGGGAATTGCCAGATTTGGGGTGTATTGCCAGGGCTGTGGGGAAGACCCTGTGGGTGCTGAGTGGGATGTGCTCGTCCCAGGACGCATCCAGGGCCCTTCCCGTCCTTCCCCCCTGCGCGGGAGCCAGCACAAAGCCGCCCTGTGGAGCGGGGATGCTTTTGTACGAGGTGTTGCTTGAAAAGCCCACGATCCGCCATCCCCAGGCGGACGGGCTGTGAAAGCAGCTGCAGGTGCCAGGCAAAACTTCTGCGAGTACGTCCTACCTGTGTGTTTGCATCACGGAGGGACCGAAAAAAAGCCCGCTGCTGCTGGCAAAGTGAATTGCTGCAGTTGTAACCGTGTTTTTTGGGGGGAAGCTGCAGCAGCTTGGAGCGTGGTTGCTGGAAAGCAGCGTGCCTTGTGAGAGAGGGAGAAAGAAATGACAAATTAAAACCAGAAAGCCCCTTTCCCCTCCATCGCTTGATGTCTTGATTCAAGGTATGCAAAATCATAATCATTATTTTTAAGGGCAACCCCCTGCCACCTCCCAGGGTCTATTTTATCTCTAGAACCACCCTCTGACTTTTGATTGCAAAAATGACACTGGAGAGAAACTCTGTCTGCGGGGAGTGAGGCAGCTTCAACCCCTCCTCCTCCTCCCTGAGACCATCCGAGCTGCAGGGGTAGGAAAGGAAGAGGAGGGAGTGATGAAGGTCACCTTCCGCTGCCCCAGGAAGGTAACGAACCCCACGCAAAGGCCCAGGTCGAGCTCTCCAGAGTCATTATCGCAACAGGCTGCGAAAGGTTAGGGAGGAAAGAGCTTTTCGGAAGTCTTTGCCCACTAATTGATTGCGAAGAGCGGAAGGAAGGATGTATCGAAAAAAGAAGAAAACCCCCATGCCGTTTGTAACCCCCCCTCCTGCCCTCCCCGAAACATGCCCGGCCAGGAGGCAGCAGGTTGTAGTTTTAACTGTAACAGAGCAGAAGGGAAATCATATTCAACAGGAGCAGGGTCTCCTTTCGGTCTAATGGCAGATGTGGAAAATGTTTTCCAGCATCATTAGAGAGGATGAAAGGCTCTAAAGGCTGGGCTGTGCCCTGTCCCTGCCCGGCGAGGGGTGACGAGGGATGGCTGCCTGGCTCGCTATTGCCCCGTCTGCTGTGTGCAGCTCTTGGCATGTAGCGTGGCATGTCCCCTCGCCTTGACTGCTGGCATCCCTGCCAGCATCCTCCGGCCCCTCCGAGCCACACGTGGTGGTTCTTTAGGGGTAGAAGTTGTCCCACTGTGAGCAGATGCTGCACCCTATGTAATGCGTGGACCAGGGGGTGCTCCAATAAAACCCAGGTTGAGAAGGTAAGTGCCGTTTTTAGTGTGAGCGGGTGGGAGTCGTGCCCCCAGCATTTGCAGACGGGTTTGCAGCCGGCCCAGAGCCAGGACGAAGCACTGAATCATAGAATCACGGAATGGTTTGGGTGGGAAGGGACCTTAAAGGCCACCCAGTGCCACCCCCTGCCCTGGGCAGGGACACCTCCCACCAGCCCAGGTTGCTCCAAGCCCCGTCCAACCTGGCCTTGAACCCCTCCAGGGATGGGGCAGCCACAGCTTCTCTGGGCAGCCTGGGCCAGGGGCTCACCACCCTCACAGCCAAGAATTTCTTCCTGAGATCCCATCTAAATCTCCCCTTTTTCAGTTAAAAACTGTTGCCCCTTGTCCTATGGCTCCACTCCCTGACAAAGAGTCTCTCCCCAGCTTTCCCTTTAAGTACTGGAAATGCCAGTTTGACTCACCCTCAGCCCATGCACAGGCAAGATGCACTGTAGCCATGGCACAGGGGTTGAGCCCAGACCAGCTCTGGCTATCAATGGTACCCAACTTCGGGCTGAAATACAAGGGGATTAGTTCAGAGATTTTCCTACAAATTCTCCTTCCCAACAGTGCCTCAGCCCATATGTTTCTGTAGTCTTGAGAATGGGCCACGGAGAAGGTCTCAAGACCTTGGGAAAACCAAAGTATACCAGGTGCTCCCCAGGGTCCCCAGGGGTGGGCTGCGTTGCACGGACTGGCCAGAGGCTGGAGAGGAGATTCCTTCTTGTGATTCAGCCTTAGAGAAGCTGCTGAGCTCTGTACGCTGGAGGGGACTGTTTGAGAAGGAAGTCCTCACAATGATTGCGGCTTTCTGGCCCCAGGTGAGATGGTGCCCAGAAATGAAAGGCAGCTGCAGAATTTGCCTCCTCCCCAGACTGGATGAAACCAGAGCACTTTAAGATGACACAGTGCAAGAATTAATCCGCTCAACTGGCACCAAAGGATTGTCTTAAGTATGTTGAGCATCTCCTGGAACAACATTGTGTCAGTATCTACACCAGGAGGTCTAATTTCGTATTTCCTCATCAAGTCTTTGAAAAGAAAACTGACAATTCATGCCATCCTCTAACCGCTACCTCTCCTTAACCTTTCAGTCTGCCTTCCAGACCCAGGAGAAAATGCAGTGGAAGAGATGAGCTACTGTTTTGGGGAGCGACTTCTTTATCAACGCTAAGGAGTGAATCCTGGTGCAATCTCAGGACAGGAATTATCATCATTGCTATATTGGTAAGGAAGAAAAAAAAAAAAAAAAAAGATTTTTAGACCTGACAGGATTTGCCCAAGTCACCTGGATAAAACTGGGAACACTCCCTGACCGATCAGGAACAGACTGAGACTGGAAACCAGTTGCCTTGATGCCTTGCTCTAACCACTAGACGACCCACCCTGTATGAGCAAACGGAATAAAATTTGAAAGAAAACAAAAATCTGACTTGAAAAATGTGTTCCGCATAGAACCAGAATGTTCAGCGGAGAAAAAAGGATGCAGTCCAAAGTTTTACTTCCAGGCAAACATTTCAAAATGGACTTATAATGTACCCTTTCATTTAGATTTTATATGAAGGTTTTACTTGAACTTGTAATGAAGATGGAAAAATCTGCGGTTACCATGGCTACTGGCACTTTGCCTAATACACTCAAATCTTTTTCCCCTAATAAAATAGATTTCAGACCCCCTCTATAAAAAGGGAAGAGTTAAAGACCTTATAAACAACTGCAGGATGAAGAATATTATTCCATGAAAGCAGGTTCTGACCATCACGGCAAGGTAATTGTGTTCATTCTTGTTTTCTCCTCGTCAATTTGGTCTCCAAAACCCAGAGTCCTGCTCTAGATGGTTCTTCTGCTAATAACTAGGAAAACATCAGGAGCAAGAAAATTGAGTGGTGGTGAGCAAAGTGCCTGGTACTCTTTCTGGGATGTTCTCCTGCTTGTTGGAAATGCATCTACCTTGTTGTGTAGGAAGAAACTTGGATATTTTGGATGCTCTGGCAGTTTGCAGCTCCATCCCAGCTGTGATGGACCCTCTTGGGCAGGCGTTTCAGCCGTGCTAGGTTCTGCCCAGCACTCATGCCAGGAAATTCAAGATAGCTCAGGGTCCCTGGTACTGTACAGTGGTTGCTGCCGGTGAGATGATGTATATTTGACCTAAACCAAGGACTGGAGATCTTGTTGGTTTAGCATGTATGTTTTTATGGTCTGGGTCTTGGCTGGGAGATGAGCTAGTCCAAGCGCTGATGCGCACCGTGGATATTGCAGGCAGAAAGCAGCTGGGAAGGGGCAGAAGGCGCAGCTTGTAGCCATCTCCTCCTGCCTGTTTGCAGCTCCCTGGCTGAGCCGGGAGACTTGGATCCAGCAACGCTCTTCTTCAGCTTTGGCTGCTTCTTCCTGATGGCCCTGCAGGCATGTGGTCTTCATTCACGGGAGCAGAGGGGGCTGTGGGCATTCCATTGACCTTTGCAGGATGGTTGTCTTGTTTGCCTGACGAATTCAGGTGAGACTGGGGCTTTTGTAGCCTTTGTCCTTGCAGTTTACCCCGGAGATCTTGGGGGAAGCTGATTTGGGCCCTGCAGGAAAGAGGTTGGGCTTTGAGGTCCTCTCAGAGGAGACTGAGCATGCTGAAGTTTTGGGGATGGATGGACAGAGTGCGTGCACGCAGAAATTGCTAGGGCTGGGTGAAAACCAGTTGCGACGTTCATGTGGGTAGGAGACAGCACAGACCATGGAGATATACGATAAACCCCTCTGCAGTATGTCCAAACCGCTCTGCCAGCGGGGTGGAGGGAACCGCTGATGCTCTTGTTCTCTTCAGGCTTTTGGGGCATCCTTTTAATGCAACGGCTCTTTGGCTTTTAAAAGCGGTGGCTGTCTGCCAGCCCGATTTATTTTAAACATGTGTTTCTGATTTGAAAATGTCCAGATCTCAAAATCTTTAATCTTCTCACACCTAGGGATTTTTTGTTTTGTTTTGTTTTTGTAAAAGGCTGAACCACGTGCAGAGGATAATGGTTTAAAAAGCAATACAGACTGTTTTTTAAAAAAAAAAAAAAAAAAAAAAAAAAAAGAGAGAGAAGAAAGAGAACCAGGGAAAAAAAAGTCCAGCTGGCACTCTTCTATTATCAAAGCAAGATGCAGCATGGAAATTCGCGGATGCCAACGAATAAGGCTTTTGTTTGTAATCACTGATGAAACTCCTTGAATTTAGGTCTGAAAAAGTTCCTAATAGATCGTGCTCAGATGAAAAAACCCCCCAGAGTATTTGTAAGGCTGAAACAGGTTGTCTTCCCATGCGTTTAAATCCAGCCCGGTTCTGGTGTAGAACTGGAAGACTTGGGTTGCCTCGCTGCCGAAGGCTGGGTGGCGCAGGAAGGCTTTCCTCCTTGACCTGGGATTTGGGAAGGTCACTTCATCTTCCCTGCCTGAGCCAGGGAGGAGGAGGTCAGGTCAGCCCCGGGAACCTCTCCCGGGGAGGGGACAGGAAGGACTGGGACATGAATCACCGGGAGGACTTCAAAGGAGGTTCCTCCCCTCTCAGCGCAGGAGGAACAGCTCGGGATGAGCCCTGCTCCACTCCGAGAGAGTCCCCGGGACGTTTCACATTAGGAGCATGTGATGGAAATCAAAACTGACAGATTTAAAATGTGCAAGGGGAAAAAACTTTTTTATAGCAACCTACAATTAACGTGTGGCTCAAAGGGGCTATATATACAAACGTCTGACCAAAGACACTTGCTGCAGAAAGATGTTTTTTTCAGGCGTATGGCTTATTTAAGATCTAAACAAGCGATTAAACTTTTAGCTCTGCAGAAACGCTCATCACTTGCCAAACTGCTCTGGGAGTGCTGCTGCCAGCTGCGGCCGGACCAGCGTCACCAACTGCAAAGCGAGGTGACCGAGCGCCTCTGCGGGCTCCCTCCTGCTGCATTTTCGCGCTTCTTCGCGCCCTGCTCCTTGCGCCGCTGTAGCCTCTGGTGCAAAGGGCTGGGCAGAACCGAGATTAATTCAAAGCGTGGCTGATAGACGGTGTCAACAGCCGCCTTCTGTTCCGTGCTCCACCATCCAGAAACATCCCCTGAGGCACATCGCACTGTCCTGCCGCTGGCGGTCCATGTTGAGAGATGCTGAGAGAGGGTAAGATGAGGTGCTGCTGTACCTGTACTGGAACAGCCGTCCAGCCCGTGTGAACGCAGGAGCCAGCACATATCCTGGGCTACGTCCCCAGCAGCGTGGGCAGCAGGGCGAGGGAGGGGATTCTGCCCCTCTGCTCCGCTCTGGGGAGACCCCCCTGCAGTGCTGCCTCCAGCTCTGGAGTCCTCAGCACAGGAGGGACATCAACCTGTTGGACTGGGTCCACGAGAAGGAGGCATCCACGAAGATGCTGGGAGGGCTGGAGCCCCCTCTGCTGTGAGGACAGGCTGAGAGAGTTGGGGGGGTTCAGCCTGGAGAAGAGAAGGCTCCAGGGAGACCTTATAGTGGCCTGCCAGTATCTGAAGGGGGTCTACAAGAAAGCTGGAGAGGGACGTTTTACACATGCAGTGTCCATGTAGGATGAGGGGTAATGGCTTCAAACTGGAAGAGGGTAGATTTAGATTAGATATAAGGAAGAAATTTTTCGCTATGATGGTGGTGAGCCCCCGGCCCAGGTTGCCCAGAGAAGCTGTGGCTGCCCCATCCCTGGAGGGGTTCAAGGCCAGGTTGGCCGGGGCTTGGAGCAACCTGGGCTGGTGGGAGGTGTCCCTGCCCAGGGCAGGGGGGTTGGAACGAGACGATCTTTAAGATCCCTTCCAATTCTAACCATTCCATGATTCTATGATCTCCTGGGGATGTTGTGCCAGCAGAAATACGGGTGGGAGGAGAGACCCCTGTCCCCGTTTCCTCCACGATACACATGTGGGTTGGGGCTGACGCCTCTTCCTCCTTCCCATCCCACTGCGTCTCTCATCGGAGCAGAAGGGCTTTGAAATGTCTCCCTGTGCGCTAAGAGTTAAGGGCACTGTGCAGCCCTGAAGATAAGAAACAGATGATAAAGGTTAGAGGAGGGAGCGCGTTGCCATTATGCAGCCTGTAAATGCAAATAATTAGAATGCGGCCTTGTTTCTGAGAAAATGCAAAGAAAGAAAAAAAGCAAAAAAAAAAAAAAATCCCCCTTTCCTCCCCAGGAAAGAAGCTGAGCGAGCACTAAAGGCCTGAGAATATGGAATAACTCGGATTTGCTACTTAGATGTGTTTAGAACTGGAAAATACACATCAGCCCAGGTGTGCACGTGCAGGGTTGCTCCTTAGTCCTTTCCTGGGAGTGCTGGGAGGCGGCTGCCGAGGTGCTGGGCTCTCCTGGGAAGAACATTTCGGTATTTACCCAGTTCCAGCTGCCCTGCGGGACTGGTGACACCTTGTCCCAGCCTGTCGGACCCGATTCTTCATTGTGTCGGTCTTGGTATCTTCTGCTCAGCTGTAGAAGGACAGGCATTAAGGCAAACCCAGTGGTTTTTGGGGTGTTGTGAGATTTTAGAGCACCAAATGAAGGAGTCTAGCACAGCTTCAGCACAGTTATTGCCATTTAAGAAGAAAGCACTTAAGCGTGTGCTAAAGTTAGGCGTGTTTATTGCTATTTACACCGTCACAGGTACCTGCTGGGCTCTCGTCTTGCTAAGGCAGAAGGGAAACGTGCCCCTAAAATTTTTGCTGACCTGCTGCCTAGGGTTTTATTGGCAAAAAAGGTCTAAATGCCGGTTATTTCTGGGACTTTAACGCCACCTATCCTTAACCATTCCCCAAGAAAGGAAGGTAGGTCCTTATCTAGTGACTTAGAGACATGCTGCAGTTTCCCTCTGCGGATCGGCTGGATGTGGGTGTATGGCCAACACTGAGTTTCTTTTCTTTTTTTCTTTTTTTTTTTTTTTTTTAGTTTTCTTTTAAACTTTATTTTTCTCTCCTCTGCAGTTCATTAGCATCTTCCCTTTCCTTGCTTGCTTTTTCCCCCCTTGCTTTCTTCTGGAACCTAGAAGTATTTCACTGTGGCTTGCCAAATGATTTCTATCTCAGTGAAAAAGAACTTGCTATTTCCTGAAAACCTACCACTGTTTTCTCTCTCCCTCTCTCTAATACATTCTGAGTATTGAAACAAATCCAGGTAACTTGATAAGAAGTTAATGAAAACAAATGAATTCTGTTTTGCAAAGGTGCATCGAGGAGAAGGGCAGCAGTGTTTGGGAGGGAGGGAATTGTCTCTGCTGAAAAGAGATTTCAAGGGACATCTGGCTTCAAAATCCCCCTGTGCCAAATTTTTCAGGGGGGAAATGGCAAAAGAAGAGGCTCTGTAGTTTTCCACTTGTGCCTTTTTTTCATTATTTTCGACGTTGTTTGTGAGAAAACGCCGGGAAAACATGGTTTGGTCAATACAATTTGATGCGGTTTCCCTGCCAGCGCTCTCGGGGGGGGTGCGAGGGGCTGTGAGCCCTGGTCCCCGAGGAGCCCCCGCTCCCGCTCCCGGTCCCAGCAGCCACCCATGACCACCCATCGCACCCACCTCCCCACAGCCTGACCCAGCCCGTAACACCCTGAGGAGAAACATGGCCATTGCTGCTAACGCCAGGAAAAATCCCAGTTCAGGTCCCAATTTAGCCGTTATCCTTTGAGCTGAGCAGGGACCTGGGGGACGCGGCTTTTGCTCTCAGGCCGAGGCGTTTCCAGCGCGATGGAGATGTCACCATGTCAAGGGACATTTGGGTGAGCTTTTACGTTTTGTTCTCCATGGAGCTATTTTATGAACTGCACTGGAGCACGCTGGGAAAAACAAAACAAAACAAAAAAAAAACCAAACAAAACTTCATTTAATGAGCTGATTCTTTTATTAGGCTGATTTTCAACTGCATTTTACCTTTCAGCACACGGGAAGTTTAGCTTTTAAGAAGTTTATTTCTTTATCGTGCATTCATTTCCGAAGGCTTCGCTGTACTTCAGGGTAGATTTCTGTTTGGTTTGGGACTTGGCGAAACGAGCCTTTGAACCGAACAGTTGTGGGATAAGGTACTCCGCTTGTTAGATGGGTTTCTGTGTTGCATAACTCACAAATATCATCCAGCATTTAAGAAAATGGATGATCTTTATTTTTTTTTTCTTCACCCCTTCCCCCTCTTTAGCCTTCTCCATCTTCTGTGTGTTTTTTTTTATGGTCCCTGATTGGAAGCAAAAAGTCTAAAAGAGAGAGGAAATCAAGCCCGTCAATAAATGCTAAAAATATTTAGTGTGGCAGCCTCTCTATTTTCTTTTTTGTGAAACACTGATTAATATTCAGTGGTTGAAGGTTAATACCCCATTCATTTTATTCCCTTTACATCCTCTGCACAGCAGTTGCTGCTCCAATTTCGACTTCTAATTCATGCAAATCTGGTTCCAATCAGGATATTAGTAGCTCACTGCATAAGCAGGAGGGGAGTTAAAAAAAAAAAAAGAAAAAAGAAGAAATCACACAATTGTTAAACTTATCTTTCAGTACAAGCGTATACACGCACACGGACACCCCAAATCCACAAGGCTGTTGTAACGAAAGGTGTTTATTTTGCATTTCTCTCCTCCTTTAAAATACAGAGAGAACATTCACTTAGAAGTTTTTTGGCTGGCTTAACCAGAAGTTGTTGTTTTGATACAGCAGTGAAAGTCTCTGGCCTGGGTTACAAAGGAGGTAGATGATAATAATAGCTTGTGCTGGGCTTAAAATCTAAGATTCAGCGCAGGGACAGGAGCGATCCATTCTCAGGTGAGGTTATCCAGCCCAGCTTGGTGCATGAGCTCTCTAGGTGCACGAATAATGCAGGAAAAAACCCAAACATGTTTCTTCTCCCCACTTTTTTTTCTTTTTTAACGTGAGTGCAAGGCAGTTTCCATCGGTGAAGTGGCTGTTCCCTCTGCTGTTGTCTGTGGACGCCCGTGCCCAGCTTTTCCATCCTCTCTGGGGGGTGATGAGGTTCTGCCTGGCTGCGGCCCCGCACTGTCGGAGAAGGGGCTCCGCGGGGGGCGGCAGGGGCTGGTGTGGGACCTCAGGTCCTGCGAGGTGAACCCCGCCTTCACCCCAGTGGTTGCACCACCATGAGCTGGATCCTGCAGCGGGCCGGCTCTCCATCATCTATCTCCTCATGGGGATGGTGACCGTGTGGTCCCGGACCCCAAGGAGGACCACGCTTCCAAGGCTGATGCGCTGTGCTGGCACGCGGTGCCGTGGCACTTCCAGCGTCTGGTCAGAGCAGACAGGCCGCAGCAAAGGGCCTCCATAGAGTAAACCCCCTAAAGCCCAGCGTATTTATCTTGGAAAACGCGCAGGGTTCAGCCTTCCCTACCAGGAATCCCGGGCGAGGCCGGGAGCCAGGGTGGGTACGTCAAAACCTGCTGCCGGTGCCTCGGGGGGTGAGGATCAGGATCGCTCGGATCCTGCATGCCCAGGGATGGGGATAGCTTTGCCACTGAGTGATTTTACCCAAACTCAGGGTGCTGTGAGAGCTACGGCATGTGTCTGGGCATCCCCGCCCCAGCACGCATGTGCCCCAGTCCCTGCAGAGACACGGCTGAGCTGCAGGTCTTCGCGCTGGAGGGCAAACCGTCTGCCTGCCATTGTCCACCTGGGAGCAGTTCTGATGTCCTTGAGCACCGCTCTAAAGCGGGGGCAGAGAGAGGAGCACGGTTATGATTTGATTTAGATGGGATAAAAGGAAGAAATGTTTTAGGCTGAGGGTGGTGAGATGCTGGCACAGGTTGCCCAGGGAAGTTGTGGATGCCGCATCATTGGAAGTGTTCAAGGCCAGGTTGGACGGGGCTTTGAGCAACCTGCTCTAGTGGAAGATGGCCCTGCCCAGGGTGGGTTGGACTAGATGATCTTTGAAGGTCCCTTCCAACCCAAACCATCCTATGATCAATGGCAGGCCTTAGCCAGTGAGCAGGAGGAGGTGGCAGCCCAAGCTCTGGTCTTCACCCATGTGTTGTTGGACTGGAGGGTACGCATGCGTGTGGTGGCCCCCTCAGACCTCCCAGGAGGGGCTCTGCCCCCTTCCTCTGGAAGATGCTGCTCCTACAGCATCTTCCTCAAAGGAAAAAGCATTTTCTCCCTCCATGGATCACCAGTGACTTCAATTTTTAAAAAAAAGCAAAGGCTCCAGCACAGCCCTGCACGCGATGTCTAGCCAAAATGCAAAACTTTACCACAGTGCACAAGTGGGCTGTGTTTTTCCGACCAGGCAACAACGTTAGGGCCCTTTCATCACCTTTCTTTTGCACTTCTTTTAAAAATGATTTAAATTGGAGGCAATAGTATTGAACCTCTGACTCTCAGACAAGACTCTCCGAATCAGACACTTAAACTGCATCCATTTTCTACAACCACTTTGATCGCAGCCCTTGTGGTTTGTTTTATTTTTTCTCCTAAGCATTTGTTCTTTCCACTCTGTTTGCTATTTGTGCCATCTCCATGAGATTTAGTTTAATTTTTTGCCTCGCTCTAGGAGAGCGCGGTGGTGACCGACCGCCGGGGTTTCATTTCTCAACCCTGCTGCCGAGGCACTCCAAATCCCGAGGCTCGCTTCCAGCCCTTCTTGAGCAGCAGCATTAAAAACCTTGTGCTGAACCCTCTGTCCCCACGTCTACCGCCGAGGAAAACGCACGGCGGAGGAAAGTCAAATTCCAGATTGCTCAGCAGAAAGGAAAAACCAGCTTGGAAGCCCCTCTGGAGAAGGGCCAAGCAATAATCTCACGCCGTGTGGGTGAGAATGGCAGCATCTCCCTTGGTTTTAGATGGAGCAGGAGCTGCTCGCGCCCACTCAGCATCCAGCCTGCTCCATTTACAGCCCGGATTTTGAACCAGCTGAATGAAAATACTTGTGGGCAGCAAAAATAGCCGGTGCTGAAAACCTGTGTCTACTGAGGGTGGAAATTGCTGGGAGTTCCTCCGTAGCTGCAGCTGATCATTATAACCTGTGTCATAAATAAGCGGCGGTTGCGCGGCATGCCGCGGCCGGGCTCCCCCCGCTGCGGCCGCACGGAGCCCGTGTACCCCTCGGCCATGGCGCCGCAGCCCGGCAGCTCTGAGGATGCCAGTGAACGGCCCAGCGAGAAACAGGCCATTTTTTGGGGGAAAAATAACCCCGCATCATGCATTTTTCCATGGCATCAGCATGGCGCGCAGTGTGATGGAGGAGTTTGTCACCCTAAACGTTAATATAATTCCTACTCCCTCCCGGGGAGCACGGCCCTCAGTCTTGTGGTGCCAAGGTAGGAGGGGGATTATGTGGAGCCGCTGGGGTCACTGCGTCTACAGTGCGCTCACAAAGTGGAATTTAGCCCTACGGGTGTGTAAACGTGCCATGCAAATGCATGCAAACCCAAATTTTGTATCAGCTGGCAAGACATAGTTAAACAACATAATCGGGGGCCCTGAAGGGAAATGTTAGTGCGGCGCACACCTCCTGCTCTCGCAGAGGGGAAGGCAGCGCTGGCAGAGCGAGCCCCAGACTCCTGGAGCCTCTTCCTGTGGGAATGACAAGGGGGCTCGTCCCCCAGCTCCGGGCACGATGCCCTTCGGAGCGCAGGGAGGGAAAAGCTGCCGTACGCGGCCGTGGGGATCAGAGGGTGCTTTTGCATTTGAAGACTCAGGGTGGGCCCGATGGAGCGGACCCACGCCAGGGCGGACATGGCGGTCAGCGGTGCACGGGAAGGGGCTCTAGGGTTGCTGGGCTGTGCCGGGGGTCCCGGCAGCGAGGGGTGCGCGGTGGCCGCAGTCCAGCAGCCAGCAGAGGGAGAGTCGGAGCGCGAAGCCTGGCTATTCCCAGGAGCACAGATTTTGAAAGCTATAGGTGGCCGTTGGATTTTAGCCACTGGAAGGAAGGCCTTTGCCTCTCAGTGGGTGCTGTCTCGTGCAAGAGGCGGTCGTGCCACCACTGGTGGTTTGGTCGGCAGAGCCCAGCGCCAGTTAACTGGGTGATGTGGGACATGTCCCACTCCCATCTCCTCCCGTCCCCTGTGCTGGGAGGGGAGGGACGGGGACGCGTGTCCTGTGCACACAGGGTCGCTGCCGGCACTGCTTTGCCTCAGCAATACAAAGGAGCAGGATGAGCCTGGATGTGCCTACAGATCTCTGGGGTCCTCTGATGGACGGCGC
Source organism: Stercorarius parasiticus (assembly GCA_013396915.1). Taxonomy (NCBI): domain Eukaryota; kingdom Metazoa; phylum Chordata; class Aves; order Charadriiformes; family Stercorariidae; genus Stercorarius; species Stercorarius parasiticus. The sequence continues at coordinate 362,621 of VWZL01003824.1, forward strand.
TGGGGAGGCATAGCGTGGCACGGCCACACCAGGAGCTGCTTTGGATGCAGGGGCTGCCCCGGCTCAACCCTGCCCGGGCTTTGCCTCTCCCTGCCCAGCTCTGCCCATCAGCCATTGGTACCTCTCTACTGACTCATTTATTTTTCGGTGCTGCCAGGGCCGGCTCTCGAAGCCCATGTGGAAATGTTTGAGCAGCCATTCTAACCTCTGGGCTGCAATAATTAGCCTCACATGGCATCTGATCTGCAACATGTGGCCCGGGCCATTACTTTGCTTTAGCTGCTTGTTAGGCCCTAATCTCTGTTTGATTTCAAGGTGAAACCGATTTGAGTTTCCTGAGGTTTCTCAAACAAGCTGCAGGGGTGCTGCCCCCTTCAATCCCGCGTGTCTCCCGCGGCCGAGCCCCTGTTGGGAAGGAGGAAGGAGGAAGGAGTCAGAGATCACCTGCTGAACCCGCTCCTCCAGGTACCGTCACCGTCCCCGCGATGCTGCGGGGAAGGGAGGTGACATTTGATTATATTTGGTCCTTAGTGATCTGCAGTGTCCACGGGCTCATTTAGGGGCAGGTGAGTCCTTGGTCACCTCGGGAGGAAGGTCTGCATCCTGCTTGTGCACTCCTAGGTGGGTACGTTGTAAATTAGCCACTTGTTGTTACAGATGTTTGAAGCTTTCCATGTCAGCTTCGCATTTGGTTTCCCTCCTGCCCTAATTGAGACCAGAAATCCAATTAGACAATAATCCTGTCCTTTTTGAAGTCCCTGGCTGCAGCGTCACACAATCTGGGACGGTGGGTGTTGTGCTGGTGATGGGACCAACTGGCCGCGGTGAAACCCTTCCCAGTGCAGATGATGAAACGCGTTTTTTAAGATCCATCCATCGTCATCCATGTCAGGAGTCGGCGTATGCTGTTCTTTGCCGTTCCTATTAGGGACAGCAGATGTTCAAACAAGGGGCTGTGGCACGTACAGCCTTCTCACTGTTACTGGTGAGGCATGAGCCCCTGCCTCGTGCGGATGGGCCGGCTGCTGCTTGAAGTGGCTCCTATTTATTTGCACAGATGCACTGGGTGAAGGGAGGTGGGCAGATATTTAAGCGAGGCCCCTTTAGGCAGGGTCCCCAAAAGAAGCTCGTTTTTAAGTGGCATTTCCTTGATTCAGAGATCCTGGGGGCAGATCTTGGGAGAATTGCCGTCGTTGAGGCTGGGACGAGGCTGTAATGCCTGCCCGAGGCTCTGCGGCTCACTGTGCCAAGTGAGTCTTACTGTCAATTAGTTGGCTCCTTAAAATATAGTAGCGGCCTGGAAACTGCTGTCTTTACGATGCATTCAACATGTGTGTATGTTATACGTTCTTAACATGAGTATCTGTGTAGCGTACTTGGGTTTGTGTGTGTTTTGCAGAAACTTTGGGGAGTTTTGATATGTATGCTGTCATTGTCCTTGGAGAATAATGATGGAGTTAATGCTCATGTATCAGGCTTAAGCATCGTAGACTCCGTGGTTTCGGAGCCTGAGGGACCTCGGCAATGCCCATTGAGGGCTGGAAGGCCTTGTGCAAGCTCCGAGCTGGCAGATCCGCTGCGGTCCATGCTGCAAAAGCAAACTGCTGCCGAGCAATCGAATCAAACCCTGTCCCTTGGCTTCCAGTCGCGAGAGCCAGCTGGTAGATTGTGTATTAGTTGCTTTTCACAGCCGAACTGCTTTGGGCTCGGTATTAACCGTGGGCTTGAGCCAGGGCTCTCAGCGCCCTGCACGGAGCTTCTCAGCCCAGGAGCACACGAGCTGCAAGCTCCGGCCGCTCAGATCAGCCGCGTCTCCCTTCTCTCCCTCTATCTGCTCTAGAAAAACAGGAAACTGCACCAAATTAGCTCGGCAGCCGAGCCTCCCGAAAGCCACAACATGGCAATTGTAGGCACCGCTCAATTGCTTTTTTCCTACCCTGCAGCAGCCGTGCGTTAGGCCAGCAATTTGATTTGGTGTCTCAGCCTGCTGTTGTGGAAGAAAGCAAGACGGGAAAAAAAATCAAGGGGAGAGATTTTAAGCTCAGGGCCTCCCATTGCATTGTTTTTATCCTTTTCCCATCCTGGAAAAAGAATCAAAAATAGCTCAAAATCTATTTTTCTGAATGATTAAATTAGGCTGAAGCGGTGGCAGAAACAGCACTGTCCGGCTCTTGGTGCTTTTACGCCTCGTTGGGCAAAACTGAGTGGTGTCAGCTTTGTGAATTCAGGTGTTCTGGTGGAGCCGGGCTCCAGCCGCAGCTCCGGAGGGTTCAAGGATGAGTTTTCTGCCAGCGGCTACAACCATATTGTACCTCCCATGGCTTGGCATACCCCATGTAGCACCATCAGCATCACCGAAGCACTTTTAGATGGTTGTGTGTGGCTGCACTTTTATCTGATTTAAAAAAACCCAAACAAACCTCAAAAACTAACACAGCGTAATGTAATAATTGAAGCTGGGACTGTTTCAAGCATTAATTTCCAGTAGGTTTTCTTGTGATGGGCATCAGCAGTAGAAAGGACGTTTTTGTTCCTGGGAGATCAACGTTTGCAGGAATGATTGTGTGACGGGGTGAAGCCCAAACGGCTGACGTGTGAGATTGGGAGGTTGGGAAGGGGAAAAAACTAAGATTTCTGTGAATCTGGAAACCCGTGCAAAAGGAGAAGACGAAAAATGGGTGACTAATTCTGGGAGGGTTTATAAAAGACAATAGAATTGTCTTTTATTGTCCTGGGGCACCAGGAATTTCAAGGGAAAAAGAAGCGAAGCCTCCTCCAGCTGCACATACGGCATTGCTCGCTCTGTTCTGGCTCGTCCCATCTTCAGCATAAGGGTGTACTCGTTAAAAGTGTAATTGTCCTTGGTTTTATTTAAAGTCATTTTGGCAAGGCTGGTAGGCCAGACAAGGGTAACATAGAGGGATTCAGCCTTTATTTTACCAAAAAATTGTGTTTTTTCCTCTCTCCTCCACCGCCATTGTTTCCCAGCCTGCCAATTCCTTCAGCCTTGCCTTAAACCCCTGATTCTCAGCTGGCAAAATTCCCCTTACGCCTGTGATTTGACCCATCATTTGACTTGTTTGCTTTTGGCTGTTCTCCAAATACGCCTTGCTCCCAGATGCCTCCGTTTGGGGATGCTTTGGATTGAAAGCTAACTACGCATATTGATGATTTAAATATAACCTCAACACTTATT
>VWZL01003825.1:24655-39808 GCA_013396915.1 Stercorarius parasiticus
GGGCCATGCCCCTCCTTGCCCCGGTCCCCCCCGGACCCTGGGGTTGTGCCCTGTTATCCTGGGATCCCCCCTCCCTCCCTCCCTTTGCCAGGCATTTCCCTGTGCATCCAGCGTGTATAAATTCACGCCACTGTTAATTACCAAAGGTAATTAGCAGTGATAAAACTGCCAGTGCCGCTGTTGTTGCCCTTTTTGGCTGATAAAGGCCCCCGCAGACCCGTGCTGTGGCAGCACGCTCACCCTGCGCTCTCTCTGTCCCTCAGCCTCAGGTCGGAGGGACGCCAAAATGAGCCCAAAACTCGTTCCAGGTTGAAGAAGCCTCAGCGGAAGAAGTACGGGCTTCTGTCGAATTACGACGAGAACATAGAGATGGCCTCGTTCGACAGCGACGAGGACACAGTGTTCGAAACGAAGAATCTGAGGCGGTAAGTGGTTTTTTTGTATGTTTCTCTTTCCCTCGTGAGGGGCTAAGAGGCCTTTTCTAAAGACGTGGGAGCTTTGGCACAGATCCTATAAACAGATCTGCATAAATTAAACTTCGGTGTGTGGTCTCTCCACGTTGGCACACAGACTTTATCTCGCCTTTGTTCGTTTTCTGACCGAGCGCACTGGAAAGGACGTACCGTGCGCCTGTTCGCTTTGTGCCTTGTGTTTCGCAGGCCCGTGGGAGGGAGAGCCAGCGCTCCTGCCCAGCCTGAGCCTCCCTGTGTGAGATGGGAAAATAAAAACTCCCGGTTTTTTTCTCGGTTTAGGAATTGCTTCCAAGTCACGTGGCAGCTAAAACTCGCGGATGTCCCATTGGGATATCCATTCCTGCTTTCGCAGCGATGTGCTTTCAGCCCGTGGATCGCGCAAGCTGGATTTCTCTGTTTCTCTGGAGGATGTTGTTCTAAAGCCGAGCAGGAATGGAAGCTCGGCGTAGCTCGCTGCCTGGCCTCTCAGCTCCCCCAGCTGTTGTGAGGTTGGTAGTGATCTGTTGCCTTGAACTGCTGACGCTGGGTGTCTTCTTTTTTCCAGATGATTTGGGACCAGTGCCACCAACTGCGCAGACTGACCAAGGGGGTGCAAGTCCAGTGGAATCACCTTACCAGTGCTCAAGTTTTATTTTTTTATAATTGCTTATAATGACTGTTAATTAACAGTACGAACCCTTCCATAGCTGGGGCAGGGGAAAGGGGACCAAACCTGCTTTGTTCACACGCGTTTTTGGGGAAAGGTGGAGCTGCGAGCTAAACGATGCTGCGTTGGGTGCTGTTAACGACGTGGGGGGGTGGTGAGGAAAACGTAACTCCTGGATGAACGCTCAGCATTTGAAACCTTACTGCTCTGGACTCAGGTGCTGCGGCTGTGTCTGCTGGCCTGTCAGCATTTTATAGGTGTTCATATCCCTCTCCCTGCTCACTGCGGCAGTCAGCTGAAATATCAGACGAGAGGATGCCGTTTGCGGGCTGATCCTCTTTCCTTCGTGCACTATCAGGTTAATTCTTTGGGAAGTGTCTCCGTAATCAACGCTGATCTGGTGGGAGCTGGGAGAGCTCTTGTCTGTTAACGCCGGTGGTGAGTTTTATAGTGTTGTGTTAGTTCAGACAGAGAATAGCTTTGGGAATGAGTTAAATGCATCAGTTTTCTTGTAGTTGCGGGGTTAGCAGTTACACGTCACAATACAGGTCATTATAGGGGTTTACAGCAAAGACACGTTTGCAGATGAAAGGTGCCTCTTAGCCCAAAGGAGCGTTTCTCCAGAAGAGCAATCAGTTGTGTAGTCTGTGGGGCTGCCAGTGCTCACGCTGCTCTGCCCAGCTCCTGTGGCGTGTTCGCCAGAGAAATGTGTCACTTCTTCCGAGCTTCTGCATTTGGAGCTGCTGGGTCTGTCTGAGATCGCCCGAGGAAGAACCAGAGCGCTGCCGTTTGAGTCGCAGAACCTCAGCTGCTGGTGTGATGATGGCCGATCTCCGAGCATCTGAAGACTGGAAGAGGAGGACCCAAAGCCCTGTGAACTGTGATTCTTAAACATTCTTAGACATCCCTGGCTCCGAAATAAGCTCTTTGTGAAGGGTACTGGAGTTTCGCTCCATTTGCTGGTACTCAGGCTGTGCCCCACTGTCAGCCCAGCAAACTGGGATGTTTCTGGGCAGCCCATTGTGTTGGTGTTTGTGTTCTTTTTGTGTGGGACCAAATGCGAATGTGTTAGAAGGTCATTGTTAGGTGGATCTGCTGCTAAAATGGTGAGAACTGCTTGCAAAGTGCTCCTGTTTATGGCACGTTTGAGCCTTGAAGGGAAGACCCTTCCTTGAAAACTATGGGCAGAGCAGCCCCACTTCCCCCCAAAACTGGTAGTGCCTTTGTTAGGAGAACACAAGGGAGTTCCCCTGCGGGACAGGGAGTTCCCTGCTTGACCTTACCTTGAAGATGAAGACTGAGAATGTCTTTGGAGTAACGTCTCCTTTGTCTTGGTTAGCAAATCCCCCGTAGATAAGGGGACAAAACTGAGACTTCACAAAAAGAGCAGGGCGGAAGGGATAGCGTTATCAAACAGCAGGGACGGAGGGTTTTGTTGCAAGTCTCCGGGGAGCTGGGGCGGGGGGTCTCGCTGCTGCTCTGAAATCCCTCCCTTGAGGGAGAGGTGTCATCCTGGTGCTCACCCGTGCCGGGGGGTGAGGTTTCCTGGAGAAATGTCACCCCAGGTGCTGGCAGCTCTGTCTTGCACACGTGCAAAAGATTTTTTTAAATATATAATATATATATATATTTTTAGTAATGCTGTCACGTGAACGCAGCACTTTGGATGTGCCCTAATTTCATATCATTTGTATCCTTTCATGCTTCTTTTAGGTACTTTCTGCTTGTTTAGCTGATGCAGAGATGAAAGCGTTCGCTGCGTTCCTCTGTGAGAACAGCGGTAATGGCTAAATCTGGCCGTTGCTGCCCCTCGGGTGATCAGAGCGGTGGGTTGTTTGATTCCTGGTAGTGTTATCTTCCTTGATCCCGCACCGGCTGGCAGGTCCGTGCAGGCGCTGATCACAGAATCACAGAATGGTAGGGTTGGAAGGGACCTCTGGAGATCATCTGGATGATGACCATGGAGATCTGTCTATCATCTGATAACTTTCTCTGGCTCTTCAACCCCCTCTGCAAAGTTGTTCCTTGCTTTGTGCCGAAGCCGGGCGAGCCTGGCTGTAGTTCAGTCCACTGACGTGCCCTGGCACGACACATTCATCAGCCTTTCTTTATCTGAGGCGATTAACTTCATCATTCTTCAGGCTCTGCTCTTCCTTGGGCTGATGAGTTTTGCAATTTTGAAGTTTCCTTCAGCTTGCAGGAGTGGATGATTTTTAATGTTAACAGTTGAATGATTTGGATCAAAGAAGAGGGGACCTCAAGCCGGAGGTCCTGTCACGAAAATAATTTTGATAGAGTTTTATTTTTGCTGTAACAGGTATTTGGAATTTGAGCAGGGAAAGATGTGGAGGGATGCAGCCAGAGCGCGTAACGAGGTCCCTGTTCTGGTGCTGTGTAGGCAAATGATAACGAAGTTGAAGGCCTGGAGGGTGTGCCAGCCCGCTATCTACGCACCACGTACATGTTTCCAGAGCCCTTCTGCTGGCCGTCTTTAAAGGGGGGTGGGTTTCATCATGTGGAGAATAAAAACATGATTGCGGGGCCGTAGCGTAGCGTTGTTGTCGCATTTATTCTCATCCTGTTTCAGCTGGAGAGAGGTTTGAGCTGTAATCAGTGACCCTGGGTGGCTTGTTCCGTTTTCCCCTGGAGCATCCTGTATCTCGGAAGCAGCCAGTGATCTCCGTTTGCGCTTCACAGGCCAAGACTTTACATTCCGGCTCTGTTCTCAATCGTGGTTAAAGGCGTCTTCTGAGAGCAGAAAACAAAGGTGCTGATTACAGACTCCTTTGAGGACAAATCCATTGCTCGGCACAGCTGTTACTGAGCTCCCTTTCTCCTGGAAGAATAAATTGAAGCTATCCCAGGGGCTTCTGCTCCCAGCGGAGGGACGGTGCACCCCTGGGCAGTCAGCGCCAGGCCAGCGCAGGCTTTTGGGTGAGGGGGAGGTCTTGCTAATAATAGTGGCTTTTAAAGCCTTGCATTATGTTTCCATAATAAGAGAGCAGTTCAGTAGTTACCTGAGTTACCATAGTTTTAGTTACTTTATGTGTATTTGATACCCGTGTTGATAACCTCTCTGCAACGGTTAGAACTTCTAGTAGTTTTTCAGAATAGATTTAAATACGCAGATGCAAACAGACGCCCCTGTGCTCTGAGCCAGTTCCGGCTGCATCGGTGCTGGGCTGTGTACGAGTACGTGCCGCTGCTCGGAGGAACGTGTGTCTGTCCCTGGGCAGGTTGGTGCCTCACCAGCTGCTGCTGCACTTTCCTTTCTCCCAGAGGGAATCAGGGTGGTGGTGGGAGCCTCTGTGGCCACCAGCTGCCCTCCACTGTTGGCCCGTGCGGGGCTCCTGCCGCCCCTTGCCGAAAGGCTGTCAGAGCCAGTGAGGACCGAGAGCGGAGCGTGCGGTTCCCTGCGATGCTGCGCAGTCACCAGCCCGTGTGTGTGTGTGTGTCACGAGCGGCTGCTCCAGAGTTCGCTTGAAACAATCACTATTGTTTAAGCCAAAGCCTAATTTCAAACGTTTACGTAATTGCCTCTCTGATCTTCTTGGAGGGCTGCATCGAATCCTCCGCTGTTGATATTGAACTGCTAGGCAAATCGACTGGACCGTTCTGCTGAGGTTAATGAGATCGACTGAGAGCGATGTGAGCATCAGCTCTCTATTGTTAATAACGTGCTTCTGTTTTGTTTCGTTTGTACATGGGGCTGGAACGGGATCTGCGGCGTTAAAGTGCTGGGAGAGGGACCTGTGGTCTGAGCAGATTGCCAAGAAGTCAATAAAACAGCACTCACGTGCATTGTGTTGTCTGTGCTCTCAGAAATGGAGGAGCTCGTCTTTCACCCTCCTGCTTGAATTGTTGATTTATTTTTAAATGGCAACCAGTCCTGTATTGATTGATTGTTTTACTTTCACTTACAGCGTGTCCCCCCTCCATTGTATCTTCAGACAAATGAAATAAAGCATTCTGTTTCACCCCATTCCTCCGTGGCAGCGTGCTCGGCTGCCGGCGCTCGGGGTTGTTTTCGGGCCTGCCTCGCGTTGCTGCTGAGCTGAGGGGATGGTGCTTTTGTGGATCCTTTCTCTGCTCAGCTGCCCTCGCCGAGCATCACCGTGCTCTTACACCATCAGCCCTTCTTGTCTGTTAGACTCGCACTTCTCTCTGGTTGCCTACGCTCGCCTTCGCCCTTCATCGCGGGGTTTGTTTCAATTTTCTGAAGTCTCCTCCCTTTCCTTTCTCCCTGTTCTTACATTAATCCCTGCTCTTGTACAGGAGGACTAAGTAAAATCCCCGTAAGGGCCATCCCAGCCTCTCCGCGACAGAAGAACCAAGTGACGTTTTGCTTCCTGGGAGTCGGGAAGGAGAGGCTGTGCCCTGGCTGGGGGCGTCCTGGCTCCTCAGCGCAGGGAATTAAAAGCCTGAACGGAGTTAAGGGCGTTCCCTGGTACTAACATCTGCTTCTCATCCATCTTCCAGATGTGCAGACGAGTGGCGCTGAGGAGACGAGAAGCCAAATTCCCCGTGTCCCGCTCTGCTGCCCTGCTCTCCGGCCGTGTCCCCGTGTCCTGTGCGCAGGAGGCAGGTGGCTGCAGGTTCGTCCTGGAGCGTGGCACAGCCAAGAAAGAGGCTTTCCCTTGCTCCATGTTTTAACCTTCTTACGGGTAGGGGCTTCTGTTGTGCTGTGCGGAGGGCAGCGGGTGTCAGGGCCGGGCAGGAGAGGGGCCGGTGCGCGGGCGAACCCTGTAGATGGCACTCACAGACCAAACATGCCACTGACGGGGGCACTGCCAGCACCTGGCGAAGCTGAAAATAAATCCTGATGCTTGAAAAAGGCAACTCTTCCTTCCAGCAGCTCTGGGAGCGCGGTGGCTGTGCCCTCTTGAGGGCTGTGTGTCCCCTGGCCTCGGGGAGCAACAGGGTTTGGGGTGGCTCTTGGGGAGCTCTTGTGTTTCTCCCAGCTGCGGCGGTGCTGCTGCTCCCGGGCTTTACCTCCGTGGGCTTAACGCAGCCCTGTCAGTACTTGTTTGCAAAGGCTTTTTGCCATTCTGGGGCAGACAAAAGTTTTTCAGATCCCCTAATTTGATGGAATTAAGCTGTATCTCCCTGCTCGGAAGGCTTGTCTGTGCAGAGTGCGGCGTTGGCTTGGGCTGGGCCAGGGCTTGGCACGAGCCCCAGCGGGACCCAGCCCGGCCCGGGGTTCGCTCCCTTCTCCTCTGAGCCACGTTTCCTGGTCCATGTGCGGCACAGACATGTGAAAACCCAGCCCTACCACAGCAGCACCCTTGGGCGCGCACCTGGCTTCCCCTGGGGAGCGAGCCGTGCAAAATTAACTGCAGCAGGGCTTAACGAAGGAATGGAGGGTGTTCACCGTGGCAGCGATATGGGCTCGGCATCGCGCTTTCGAGCCGTTGTCTGTGTGAGAGGCTGGGATGGGATTCAAACCAAGTGCTGCTTCTTTTTCAGGCTGAGGGGGCTGAAAATTAGCCCCGATGAGCACTAATGGCTGTGGCCTGTGCGTGCTGATCAGCAGCAGATGCGTTGTTCCTCCAAACCACGGCCCTGTTCTCTCTGCTCCGAGCCCGAGCTCTCACCTCTGCCGCGGTCTCCAGCTGGGGATGGCACTGGCTGGGATTCCAGTCACAAACACAAGCTGGCGGCATGGATCTGCTCTGAATTTATTTTAAACTCCAGTTAAAGTGCTCTCGATGCTTTGGATGCAAATTTCCTGCCTTGAAATGGGAACTGCGGGCCGTTGGCTGAGCGCTGGGAAGCTCTTTTGATTTCACCAGCCTGTTTGCTGCCGCAGCGTTGTAACCTCGCCGCCGCCCTCCGTGGAGTGCAAAATAACCGCTGCCGCAGGGTGCCGGGGGAGGAACCACCTCTTCTGCGGGCGCAGAAAAGCACTTCTCTGCCTCTCCGTAGACCTGTTTTTTAATGAAGGTTCATGTATAAAGNACAGCAGTGTGTGTGTGAGTTTTCTGGTCACTGTGGGGAAGAAGAGATGCTCCGAGTCCCTCTGGTCACCCGGGGAGGTGAAAAGAAGGAAACGTAGCATTTTGCTATGGGTAAAGGATGTTTCATTCGTGGATTTGAGTTCTTCCTCAAGGAGGGAGATTCCTCTAGTACCGCAGAGAAGCTTGGCTCTAATAGGTGGTATTATCTGTGTGGGCAGATCTCCATCCCCTGGTCAGGGACCTTCCAGCGCGCTCTCTCTCCCTGGTGTCACCGCAGATGCCCCGGCCTCTCGGTCCCCTCCTGTGGAAGGGCTTATTCTGCTTCTTGCCGTTCACCTGGCTTCACGCGGGTCCCCGTGCTTTAGTTGTCACCTTTGTAAGACAAGGAGAGGTGAGAACCATCCTTCCCGGCTGGCAAACGGGGCCAGGAGCCACCGCCGGGGCTGGGACCGGCCGCCGCGGCGCTGAGCAGCGAGGGGCGGCCTCCGAGGGGGCAGGAGATGAGTGTGATCATGGTAAGAGATGGCAAGCGTTTTGTTCGATTCGTTGCTCATACGCTCGCTGAGCAGTTCTGGGGACGTCGGGGGTGACCGTGGCTCTGGGACGTGGAATTTCCACGCGCGCAGGGTTTTAGCTGCGCTTCTGATTTTGCTTCCCGTCTTTCCGAAGGTGCCATCAGGGTCCCTCCGGCCCTGGGGGCTCTTTGCAGGGAGCGTCCGGGGTGGTTTTCATCCCCAAATGCTCCAACCAAGATGGTAGACTTAATGCCGCGGTGCTCTGTGGGTACCAGAGCCACCCTGAAATCACGGCTCCGTGTTTGTTGTGGAATACGGGCTGCACGTTGGGGAAGTAGCTGGAAATATTTGAAAACCCGCTGTAGAGTCTCCTCTGATGTCTTTTCTGTTCCGCTCAACAAAGCTCCTCTACACAACTATCAGGATTCTTCTGTATAAAAAATTAGCTTTACTTAGTTGGCTTTTTGTCTCAATCCTTCTTCTGATCTTGATTTTTTTTTTCCCTTCCATGATGGAAAGGTGAATGGAAGTGGCACTTCAGCCACAAAAGCCTTTCCTTTAGAAACGTCGGTTGTTTTTTGTTTTAAAGAATTTTAAAGGGGGCTTTGCAGGGGACAGTGGAGGAGCGTTTTCTTTTTAAGTTACACTGGGGAATAAAAGTGTAAAGGAAAGAAATGATCATAACCGCGCTGGCGCTGGAACAATAATTTTTCGAGTACCAGAGCTAATTGAAGAAGGAATTCGCACAACAATTTTTGCAATCTAAGGATGAGTAAACATTAAAGAGGACGCGCTGCTTCTGATGCATGCTAATGTGTGACTGCGCGCGTTGGAAGGCAGAAGATGGCCCTAAAATTAAATTTGAGATGAACGTCTCAGATGTTGCGCTTCAGTATTTTCTTCTTTGTGTTGCCAGATGAAAGGTGCGAGCTAAAGCCCACGTCCAAGGATACCTTTTGAGAGGATGAAACTTCAATGCACCTGCGAGATGAAATCACCAGAAAACGGGGCTGTTGGGTCCGGTTCGGTGGAAGTGCTTCCACGGGCTGCGGATCCGTGTGGATCTGCTTCGCTTCCACAGGGTTCCTTACGGGTTTGGAGACCCCCCTGCCTGTGGAGAGGTGCTTGGAGACAATTACCAGCTGCTTTAATTAGTTTCTGGGGTGGAGGGAAATGGGCTGACGTGTTCCAGCACATCACATCAATTGCGGCTCCTGGGCGTGAAGAGGTTTGTCTTTGCCAGCAAATCAAACTGGAACGGCACCGAACCTGCGTGTGAACGTTGGCTGACGTGGGCCAATGTCTCCTCTTGGCAGCTTCTCCTGCTTTCCGTACGTTCCCGTGCTGGCCACGCTGCCACCCGCAGCTGTCGGCGCTCAGGGGTGCTCCTGGTCTCTTTGCAATCGGAGTCACGCTCCCGTCTGCTGCTGAATACGAGCCAGGAAAGGGAAGGGTTGAGATTTGCATCTGGAAGAGACCGTTCTGTTCATGGCGCTCAGCCTCCCACGCAGCGACAGCCCGGTCCTCCTTTTTTTTTTTTTTTTTTTTTGCGAGCGGTGAAACTAGAAGGTTTCCCTGCGAAAGGGTGCCAGCCTTCGTCTGAAACGGCTGAGCCATGGAGCGTTTACCGCACCCCTGATAGGCTGCCAATATGTTCTGGTGGTTAATTACTCTCGTTCTTTTAAAGAAAAAAAAAAAACAACCAAACCTGATGTACTTAAAATAATCCTAATCGTTCCGTTGTTCAGCCAGAGCTGAGTGCACGCTGCCCCCTCTCTCTGACAGAAGTGGTGTAAAAACCGTTCCTGATGGTGAAAAACCTGATTTCACATGGGCCGTGAAATGCCAACGGCCAAAATGCTCCGATGGGCATCGAGGTCGTGAACCAGCAGCTGGGGGTTTGGAGCCTTTGGGGGGGGGTCACGGTGCTGTTTTACCCCCCCCAGACCCTGGGCAGGGCCGTGGAGGGGCTTGTCTGACGCTGCCTTCTGCAGGGGTATCCCGGCTGGGGTCAGCTCTTCCAAGAAACACAACTTCTGGCTCTCCATGCTCAGTGTTTGCTCAGCCTGGGACCATCCTGCTGGTGACCCACAGGGTCCCCGAGCCCCGTCTCTGCTCTGCCGCCTTCTCGGGCGCTCTGCAAAGCAGCTCCCGTGCCCGCGGCCGCCCTCGGAGTTGTCACCCGGCTCTGGAACATCCCCCGAGGGCTGCACGGTCGTAATTTGTTCATTTAGCTTTTGCATGCGTCAAATCTAGACCTTCTCCCTGCGTTCAAAGCAGAGCCCCCCAGCCGCGGTCCCCGGGGTCGGGGCAGCCTGGCTGGGCTCCCCCCGGGCTCCTGCAGCCACGGGCATCCCCGGGGAGCGATTCCCGATTCCCGAGGGCTGTTCTCCTGGAGGGACGGAAGGGTTGGCTGTGGCACTTGGCTGGGGAACCTCATCATTTAATGGGGAATCTCAAAAAGGAGGAGCAGAACAGCAGCAGTGTGGCCGTCATTGTGTGCAGCTGAAGGCACAGCGGGACCCGGTGACGTGTCAGTTCACATTCTCTGGTACCAGGGTATATTCTGATCTCTTTTTTTTTGGGTCACCCTTATTTTAATCTGCTTTTCTCTCACATCAAACCCCCTCTTTCTAAAGAATGCAGAGAGGTATTAGGTTTGTGCCCTTTGCGATACGTAGCAAAGGTTTGAGATATACTGCTTTTTTTCTTTTAGAAGTGGAGGGTTTTTATCCACGTTACGACATTAGCTTCTCCGCAGTCATCGTTTTGGCTTCTCAACGGGCTTGGGTGAGTGGACTGAAAACGTTTCCTGTTTTTGTTAGAGGAAGGGAGGACGATGTGTCCTTAATGAAGGTTCCCATCCCTCTCACACATGCGTGTCCTGGTGGCTGGGGCCGCTTTAGCGAAAGCGATGTTCAAACCAAAATAATTTTCTTCACCTGAAGCCGGCTGGCACGTGCCCGTTGCCTTGTGAGACTGGAGGGGTTCGTTCTGCACCGCTTCCACCGAGGGTGGTTCGGCTGGGGGCCGTGCGGGTCAGAGCCAACCCTGTTTTAAAAGCTGTTTGCAGTCAGCAGAGCGTGGGCAGCAGGTGGAGGGAGGTCATCCTCCCCCTCTGCTCTGCCCTGGGGAGGCCACAGCTGGAGCGCTGGGTCCAGTTCTGGGCTCCCCGGTTCCAGAAGGCCAGGGAACTGCTGGAGAGGGGACAGCAAAGGGCTGCCAAGATGCTGAGGGCACTGGAACACCTCTCTCGTGAAGAAAGGCTGAGGGACTTGGGTCTCTTCAGGCTGGAAAACAGACGGCTGAGGGGGGATCTATCAACGCTTCTAAATACTGAAAGGGGGGGTGTCAGGAGGATGGGGCCAGGCTCTTCTCAGTGGTGCCCGGCGACAGGACAAGGGGCAACGGGCACAAACTTGACCACGGGAAGTTCCCTCTCAACATGAGGAGGAACTTCTTTCCTGTGGGGGTGGCAGAGCCCTGGCACAGGCTGCCCAGAGAGGTGGTGGAGTCTCCGTCTCTGGAGCCATTCCAACCCCGCCTGGACGCGTTCCTGTGCCCCCTGCTGTGGGTGACCCTGCTGTGGCAGGGGGGTGGAGGGGATGATCTCCAGAGGTCCCTGCCAACCCCAACGTTCTGTGATTCCCTCCAAAAGCAGGTGTTTTCCACATAGAAAATAAGGCGGAGGGAACCTTTTGTTAAACGAAGGAAGGACTGAGGCACGGCGAGAACTGCTTTGCCGAAGGGCACGCAGGGAAGTGGCGGCAGAGCAGAGAAGCGCAGCGAGATCCTCGGGTCTCAGCCCCACGCCTGCCCCGCTCCATTTTAATTCCCTGCTCTTGGGCTGCCGGCGGCATCTTACGGGATAAGCAGGACTTGGATTTCCAACCTCTTAAAAGAGGCGATTTAAGGAGATTTCCAGGGGAGCGGAGCTGCCGGCGTGCTCCATGTCCGCCTCCCCTTCCCCTGCCTTTCCCAGGTCACCTCTTTGCGCTGAAGATGGTTTTTTTTCTCCCCTTTTTCTCCATCCACGCGCGTTCCTTTTAGAGGCTCTTTGCTCTCCTCGCTTTCCCACAGCTCAGAGCCATTCTCCCAGCTTCAAAAGGTTTACTAATTACCCTAATGAGGTCAGGAGAGACCAAACGGGCTTCTGTGACTTAAAACAGGGGTGGGAGGGATTTGGATGGGGGGAGAAATATCTTGGCTGGTGCCTACGGGAGGTGTCTGGGGAAGGTGGCGTCTCCACACCCCCCCTCTCGCTCTCTCCCATCTCCCGCAGGAAAAATAAAAAAAAAAGAAAACGTGGACAGAAGGTCTCACATGTATCAAACAGCTTTTAAAAAGAAATTCCTTTCGCCTGTCAAAAGAACAAACAGATAACACCGAAAACTGTCAGAATTAGTGTTGGAGTAATTGCAGAAGCTCTCCAAGGTTAATGCTCCATTAGCGAACAGCTCTCACGCAGCTAAAAGCCAGGACGAGACAGGTTGTCAAAGGCTTGCTGGAGATTAAAGAGCTGCGTTCCCAGCCTAAACTCTCTGGTGGATGTTGTTTGGAAGGGGAGGGAAAGCCGGGGGGGGGGGGGTTGTGGGTTNTGTGTTTATGGGATGAAGATAACACCAGCCGGGGCTCATGCTGCCGGGGCACGGATGGAGAAGCGTGACCCCGGAGCGGGAGGAATGGTTTTCAGACCTGGCTGAGGTCCCTGTTCCCTGAGCCATGGGGTTTCCGAGGGTTTCGCCCTCATTTAAATGCCCCACAAATTTTTTAGCCTGTTTTAGGACAGGTTTAAAAGCAAATCCCGAGGGCAGCGCCAGCCCCGAGTCCGCAGGCAGCCTGAGACCCGGCGCGGAGCATCCTGCTTTATTCCCAGCTGGAGACGGGCCGGGTCCCCAGCAGGGAGCAGGAATGGGGGGTGCTGGGGGCCCTGGCAGTTGAGAAATGAATTCTGGCCGGGTGTCAGCTGGGATTTGTAGCCAGCGGGGCATCGGTTTCAAATTGGATCAGGGCCTGATGTTATCTCCCAGGCCAGCGTGAGGCTCGTTTCAATAGCATTGACCTTGATTTTTTTATTTTTTGGGTGGAAGAAAAGGAAAACTGTTCCTAGTGAGGCAGTACCCCCTGTGCCCCCAACATTGCCATGGCGGGGGAGGATTTAACAGCGCCTGGGAGGACGCAATAGCGGCTGTGGGATCGCCTTTTTGCGTGGAGCCGGGTTTTCAGCATCTTCCAGCGAGGCGGTGACCTTTCTTGGTGCCTGTGGGGCCGAGCTCAGGCCTTTGACTCCCTTCTAAAGCCCAGCTTTGGCTGGGACTGTTGTTACCCGGGGCCAAGGCGGGTTCGGAGAGTGGAAAGAAGGCGGTTGGACCCGCGCAGCCTCGCAAACGCCACGGCGAGGACCGGCCCCGGCCATTTCCATCGCAACTTCCTCGCCTGTAAACAAATACCCGCTCAAAAGGAGCCAGCGGGTGCCCACTGCTGCTCTTGATCTGAATGTGGACAAGGCTGGCGTGCCTGTGTTCTTTGTCAGGGCTGTCGCTGCTTTTAAAGCTGTTCTGATGGTGTTACGATAGTGCCCGAGATCCCCCCGCCGCAGCGGGGCTTTGTTACGCTGGGTGCTCTGCGCGCAGATGCGGAGAGCCGCCCGTCCCCATGCCGTGCTGTGGGGGGAAAGGCTGAAAAGGCTGAGGAAGAGAACGGAAAAGGGGAGGGGGAGTGGGAAAAATGAGGTAGAGCCTCGCCGAAGGGGCTGGCTGGAGAGCAGGGTGGTCCCGCGGCTCCCAAACCCGGCCTGGCTGATGCGGGTCCAGAGGGGGCCCCGGAGATGCTGGGAGGGCTGGAGCCCCTCTGCCGTGAGGACAGGCTCAGAGAGTTGGGGGGGTTCAGCCTGGAGAAGAGAAGGCTCCAGGGAGACCTTCCAGCCCCTTCCAGTCCCTGAAGGGGCTCCAGGAAAGCTGGGGAGGGACTCTGGAGCAGGGAGGGGAGCCATGGGACGAGGGGGAATGGCTTTAAACTAGAGCCGGGCAGGTTTAGATTAGACATTAGGAAGAAGTTCTTTCCACTGAGGGTGGTGAGACACTGGCCCAGGTTGCCCAGAGAGGGGGTGGAGGCCCCATCCCTGGAGACATCCAAGGCCAGGCTGGATGAGGCTCTGAGCAACCTGATCTAGTTGAAGATGTCCCTGCTCACTGCAGGGGGCTTGGACTAGATGGCCTTCAGAGGTCCCTTCCAACCCAACACATTCCATGATTCTATGATTCTTTCTCCTGGCTAGAGCCTTGACCGTGGAGGAGACGCGGCTCCAGGCGGCAGGGACGGGATGCGCCCGTGTCTGACAGCAAATGGCTGGGAGTTCACTTGAGAGAGGTGAGCAAAGGGCCAGCGTGAGAGGGCTCTTGGAACGCACCGCTGCCAGCGAGGGAAATGAACAATGTCATAATTAGAGAATTAAATCTTTCCTGTTCTTTTCTTTTCCTATCCTGATATAATTTGTAATGATTAGACTGGGGTGCAGCGCAACCAGACAATGCCAAGTCATCTATACAAGAGCAAAAAAAGACTCCTGCACAGACCCTATCTCTTTATTAAGTTGATTTGCATTCATAATCTTCATTTGCCGTTATTATTTTTCCCCCTTGTGCTTAGTGAGTGATATTAGCATAAAGTCCCTTTTTTCTTGTTTTCTATTCACGCTCAAGGTCAGAGACTTAGTGAGACACCGACGAAAACAATCTCTTCCTCACCCTCTTTTAATTCTTTGCAGAAACATGTCCTGGGGATTTTAACATAACAATTGCTGGAGAAGGAGGGGGGGAGACCCGAACAGAGCCCTGTCTGTGCTGGAAACGGAGCTGCCCAAAAGAGAGATGCAAATCCACAAAAAGGAAGGAGGGGGGAAATGGATGCGGGAGCAGCTCCGGTCCCGCTTCGTCTCTCTTCCGTGGCCGAGCTCATCCATGGATGGGCTTCCTGGAGCTGCCGCGGAGCGGACGGCGCGGGCAGGGGGTGCAGCCACCTCCGGCCATGCTGGGGTCCCCAGGGACAGCCCAGTCCCGAGAACCCCCCCGGTCACCCGCCGACACCTCGCCAAGCCAGGAGCACCCACCGGCACACTGGGATTTTGCTGGGGCGTGCTCCGGCAGGTCGGTGTTTCCCGGCCGGGGCTCGCGTGCTCGGCTCGGGGTGCCACGCCGTGTCCTCGGGGAATGGCGCTTCCCTGGGCGCCGTTCTCCTCCTCACCTGTTTCTCGTTTCGAAGCCCGGCGGGCGCAGGGACGCCCCGTTTGGGGACCGCGCTGGGACATAGAAGAGCTGGAAGGGACCTGCGGCCACCATCTCCTGTGACCACCATCTCCTGCGGCCGCCATCGCCAGGTCGGCAGCCTCCACAGGGGGCTCCTGGGGCGATTTCTGAGCTTGGGAAGGGACAAGGTCAAGCAGAGAAAGCCCCAGACCCCCCCCAAATCCTGCCACTGAAGCCAGCCCCCCCAAAGCCATCCCCCCTCTGCTTCCGAGCCCCGTGGTGGCGGGGACACAGGCATCGCTCCCATGGCCAGTTGCG
>VWZL01003826.1:0-45000 GCA_013396915.1 Stercorarius parasiticus
CTGCTCTCTGCTGTGTTATATCTATGTTGTATCTATGACTGAATGGATTGCTTTGCATTACCTTAAAATGTTCAGAAGTTTAAAAAGTTCGTGGTTTTTTAATGAACATATAATTTTGCAGCACAAGCATGTGTAGGTGCTCTCTTCAAAAAAGTTTAGGAGACTATAACAAAGCAATACGTTCAAATTAATATTCCTTGAATCTAAAAAGAATTTGTTAGACTTACTGGATTGTGGAAAGGGATCTTTTGTGGGTAGTTGTGCTGTAGCAAAAGAATTACAAATGCGAAATAAGAACATCCAACTTTGTTTAAAAAAAACCAAAACAACAATGAGCCTATGTGTAGATATGGTAGAAAAAAAATATGGCTAAAGAGAATGACAGTTTATAAAGTCAAATCACTTTAGTTGTCATCTCAATTGATTTACTGATACAGAAAAGAAGGATTGTTGATCCAGAAGTCAGCTAAAGCCATGAGCAACCTGAGTTCAGATAATTTCATGCTGTCCTAGGATTGTATTTTCTCCTACAGCCTTGGGAGCAGCTATGTTTTTTCATCTTTGTATACATCTTGCAGATGTAAGTATGTGGTGGGGTAGCCTTGGCTAACAGATAGACTCCCAGCCAGCTGCTCACTCACTCCACCACCCCCACCCCAGTGGGACAGGGAGAGAAAATAAAAATTAAAAAAAAAAAAAAAGGAATGAGAAAACTCATGGGTGAAGAAAAAGACAGAGACATTGCTTATCAATTACTGTTACAGGCAAAACAGACTTGCTAAAAATTAATTTATTGCCAATCTATTTTATACATTTGGACACTAAGAAACAAAAAGCCCAAACATTAAAACAACCCCTTTCCTCCCACCTTTCCCACGCTCAACTTCACTCCTTGAGACTCCTCTGCCCTGCCCAGTGTCACAGGGTGATGGGAAATGGGGGGGTTTATGGTCAGTACATAGCAGGAGGCCTAGCCTCTCCTTCCTCCTCACTCTTTTCCCCTGCTCTGGAGTGTGGATATCTGCTCCACTCTGGAGCAACTCCTCCTCCTCCCCACCACTCCTGCAGCCCGCCACTACCAACAACTTGACACCTACATGGCATACGAAATATCAAGGACATGGAGAGTGCTTTCCAAAGAAACCAAGATAAAATGGAGGATAACTGAGAGGTGAACAAAAGGGTAACTCTTTGGTGAATAGAAGTTGTCTGAAAATTGTTCTGGACATCTGTAAAATCAGCGCTCTGACTGCCTCCAGCTGTGAGCAGTACCCAGTACCTTGCCTATCAGCCCTGCATTTCCCAGAAGGTGACTACATTGCTCGTGGCTCTGCTTCAAGTTGTCGGGGGAGCGGGGGGGAAGAGGTTTTGGGTGCTTTGGTACCCATTTAGCCATATTAACTGCGCAAAAGCTTAATACTGGCAGAGGGCTTTACATCCCTCACTGATGTAAGCATAGCTGCAGATATTAACAATAAAGAGTCACCATGTCTGTAGTGATGCCATAGCTGGCAGAGCCGAGCTGTGTGGTTCTGAAATAATATAAGCATCTAATTCTACTCCTGTTGGAAAATTATACCACTGTTTATATTAATTGCCTTCCATTCTCTTGCTTTTCTGCTGAATAACTGCATAGGCAGGATGTGCCTTGTGACTGCTGGTTGTGCTTGGGTCAATGGCTGCAGGCCTTGGCATCATCACATGGTCCTGGAGACAGGTGATTACTACAATGCCACACAGCTGAGTGATACTTTTAGTTATCTTGCTCTTGGAGTGGGAGCTACAGCTTAACACCAAGTCAGAGGCCATAAATAGGAGATCCAGAAAGTTAGCATGTCAGGGATCAGTCTATTACCCGTGCTCTGGGATAGGCACAGGCTATCTCTTCAAATTCCTTCTGTAGGTCTGAAAACAAGATGGAGGAACCATAATTTATAGGTTATGACAGACAATAAATGAGATGCAGTGGCTGAGCTGCTTAGTAGCAAAGGGAGTTGGGTGCTGTTAGACCCTGGAGGACTTTCTTGGTGAAAATTTAGTTACCAGTGGACTTGAATTTGCAAGCAGTGACAGCAGATAAAGGGAGTTCTTAAAAAGTTTAAGTGTTAACTGTTTTTTTTCTAGCAAGGCAGTTAACTGCCCAATATCTAGCTTCCAAAGCTCAAAATGAACGCTGACTTCTCTATGCAGATAGAAAAGAGAAATTTGGAGGCTGACCTGTGGCTCCATACTTCACAACAGTGACATGAGGTGTACCTCATTCTATTTAGTATGATCTCAGATAATCCTTGTTAGCTAACATAGTATAATGGAAAATGCTGTGTAACAAATGTAGTATTTCTTTATTGGAATGAAAATTTGTTCAATACAGATAAGAGCACAATATTTTTAAATTTCTGCAAGACATTTAATGTAGGCTTACCTTTTATTCTGCTAAAACAATGCTGTAAGCAGTCAACGTATGTAATAAAAGTAGTTAAATAACGGCCTGCAGAACTAATTGTGAATGAGAAACAGCCATTTGACAACAATGCTTCTAGTGAAATCTTGCAGAAGTAGGCTTACTAGGGCTTGTTGAGTCCTGGCCTCTCCTTGCACAAGCAAAAAAATCTGATAATCCACCTCCCAGGCACTTGAAATTCAATCTGTAAAAGCAATAAAGATTGGGAACAGCCAGATCTCCTTTTGGAAATGTGGTCCAGAATTTCACTGCTCTGATATTTGCTATGGACCTTCTTTTTCACCCAGCTACACTTACATATAGCCTGCTTTTATCTATTTGCTTTTATGACAATTTTATCATTTTGATCTTCTGTCTTCCTGGTATTAATGCTCCTCTCTATTTATAGATAGCAATTGTTCCAGCTAAGACTTAATTTTGCAACATTAGGAAAAAACAAGCTCTTCTAGTCTCCTTTAAACTATAAATAGAAAGAGAGTTTTTTTATGCCTGTCCTCTGGAAGTCAGGGACTCTTCCCAGGTTCAGGTGTGTTATCCAGTAGGATTCCTCTTCTGTGTTGGGGTGAAACCTGGATGTACACCACTCTGTTTTCCTCTATTTGCATGGGAAGAAAATCAAGGCACACAAGTGAAATGGAGCAGCAATAGCCTCCAGATGATGACCCTTTTAGCAAGACATAGGGAGAAAATGCTGTGGGGTGCCCATATCCACAATATAGACATAATTTTATAGTTCTCTGTACCTGATCTTTTTTGCATTCATATTTTTCAGCACTGATGGTCAGGAGTTTACCTTGTATTCCTGATGGGGTCCCACCACTATCTGTTATAATGATACTAGTATTTCCCTCTCATTCTTTGAAATACTTTCCTCACACATAATAGAATTGCGTTTGCCTTCTTTGGTATTTAATCTTGATAGCTTGCAGTGAACCTGTAGCTAATTAGTTGAGATTACAGGTCCAGTGGCTTATCAGTTATTTCCAAAAAGAAACTCCCAATTTACATTGAGACCTACAGTGTTTTTCAAGTGCATCACCTTGCATGTAGCAATACTGATATTATTCCGTTTTCATTATTTCAGTCCTTGTGGTCATTCAGTTATTACAGTCCTCTTTTAGGGTAATACATCTGAGCCTAGCACATTCAGTATGCTTTATTGGCATGCACCTTTTTTATGCCAACATCATTAATGAAGATATTGGAAAAGATTGTTTTCAGGGGCAGTACTGAAGAAACTCCACCAATCTCCTTGTGCTGATATTTATTCTTTCATCAGTATCTGCTGTATTCTCCCCTTTGGTGAGCACCTTACCTGTCCTGAAGCTCCTGTACCAAACATCTAATTCTGTTAGTCATTCAGATCTTTTTTGAAATAGAGTCCGTCAAATTAGACAAACACCCATCTTGTATTTGGTACTTCTGAAAAAAGAGGGGGGAAAGCACACCAATGAACATGAAAGGTAGAGAGACAACCATTAAGTTGAAATCAGTAGTAGAAGTGAGTAATTTTGAAATCCTGTTAACTTTTGTCTAAATTGCTTCTATTTTTTTCTGACAGCAAATTAATTCCATAGTTTAAATTCTACATGGTATTTTAAGATATTCTTTTTTTAGTTTTAGCTGTGATATCTTTTAATATAATAATTTCATATTCAGCATATAATGAGCACTTTTCTCTACATCATCGTTCATATAACAGATTGTTTATGTCACATCTAAACTGTCATCCACTTTTATAAAATTCTCTACCCAGAGACTCACAGATAATTCTAGGAGTCCTTCACAAATAAAGGGTATACAGCAGAGATAGATACTAACAGCCACTATTGTCAATATTTCTTTAAAAAATAATCTGTAATTTGTTTTTTCATTGGTCAGAATTATAGTCGTCTTAACCTGCATATAGTTGGTGGCCCTTTTAGCACAGGAGCCACTTATGTCAGTTTAAAATTTAAGGAAGAGAAATATTTTGGGATACTCACACTTTTTTTTTTTTTCTCAGAGAGGTGTAAACTCATGAAAGGAAATATTTCAAAACAGAGTTCATAATCAACCTGTGGAACCTGTTGCCAAAAAAAAAAAATTAATCCTTTACTGAGATGAAGAGCTTGGTTGAATTCCAAGGCTGGCACATATCTATGAATTCATCTCAGTCCCCTTCTGACTGTCACTTCATGAAGTCAAAGTATCTTACTCCACTAATGTTTGACAAGCACTCTGAGCTGCTCAACCAAATAGAAATAATCCCCTGAGGGTTTTTTTGACTGCCCTCTTTATCTCCCAGCTATCTCTGACAGACTCTTTAGACGTCTTTAATTTTGAAATTACCTCTTAAACAATGAATGAAGCAGGGATTTGGATGCTCAGCTCTTTCTCTAGTGGGTAATATCTATTTCTAAAGCAATTAACATCACCTGCAGAAGAT
The DNA here is from genome assembly GCA_013396915.1 of Stercorarius parasiticus. NCBI lineage: Eukaryota > Metazoa > Chordata > Aves > Charadriiformes > Stercorariidae > Stercorarius > Stercorarius parasiticus. The sequence goes on from VWZL01003826.1 coordinate 4,890, forward strand.
AAAATATCTCAAAACTGTGTCGAGATTTGTAAAAATGTCTGGAAAAAGTGAATGCACACAGAAATGGGGATATATTCCTTAACATGTCATGAGGAAGCACATCTCACCATAATCTCAGAACTGTAATATATCCAATAATCTTTGCCTTAGGGAATAGGGGGGAGATCAGAAAAGATTTGCATGTTATGAAAATGGATCTGGAAATGCTTTCTAACTGGTTTCAGTTGGCAGAGTTTTTTTAGTATACAATGTAAGCACTAAACAACTGAATCTTCTATTGAAGTTATTTTACCTGCCTTCAGCATTGGTTGGATTTGTAAGAATTGTATTTGTGGCTGGCAGATGATCATGACCAAAGTCATCAAAGAGATGTCCCAGAGTTCTGTCTACTGAAATAAAATGCTTGTTTGGTAGTGTCAACTGCATACATCTTCATTTAAATGGATTGAAATGCATTTAACTTCTATAAGTACTGGCTGTATTTGTTCTAGCAGCATGGCTAAAGCCAATTTGAGATAACGCTCCTTCCAAAATGTAGCCATTACAACTAGCGTATTAAAGTTAACTATTGTTATTGATTTTGGTTCTGTGCCACACTGCTGTACACATTAGTCCCCATTTCAGAAAGTTTCAGAAAAGTCTTTGGTATCATTTAAAAACCTTCTCTGAATCAGGATTTTTAGCAGGACATTTATTAACATTATTTTCTTTCCTTAGCTCACAACTGCTATACTTGAGACTCAGTTAAATATACAGGAAAACATACATTTTTATCTCAGACTCATACAAATAAAGGAGACAGGCAACTGTTTCTTAACAAAGAAGGGAAGAAAAGGAGATACTTTATTTTGTTGTAACTGCATGTCAATACAAAGTAAAACATGAACTCAACAGGTAGTGAAGCGTAACTACTTCATCTTTCTTGTACTCCTTCCACAATGCCCATTGCTTTGGTCTTCTCCTCTAGATCTCAGCTGCACTGTATCGGCCTTGTAAGACAGATACCAGTAAAACAGAAAAGAAAGGTTTTTGTCCTGAGAAATGATGGGCCTCTGTAGTAGTTAGAACTTTAGAAAATGGTTGAGTGTTTACAAAATATTAGCAATTATGTACTAAGCCTACAGTGCCTTCATTATACCACCAACAAACAGCACTGCAGAGCTTGGGGGAGAAAAAGAGGAAAATGGATAATGCTTTTCTGACTGTATTATAGAAGCCTGTATTAGCATGTCTTTTACATGTTTCTGAATATGGAAGGAGCCTGGTAGTATAGCTGAGTACTGGGGAGAAAAGTGCTGCTACTCAAGACCCAAATTAGAATTCTTGATATTGCATGTAGCTTCCCCAAGGAGCAAGCAGTTTCTTCTGTTTCAAAAGGTCAGATGGAATGTCTAAACTTTTTATGGAATTAAAAAAGCCATCTCACATTGATTTTTTTGACCATTCTAGTCATAGAATCATAGAATAGAATGTGTTGGGTTGGAAGGGACCTTTAAAGGTTATCTAGTCCAATGCACCTGCAATGAGCAGGGACATCTTCAATGAGATCAGGTTGCTCAGAGGCCCGTCCAACCTAACCATGAACGTTTCCCGGGATGGGGTATCTACCACCTCTCTGGGCAACCTGTTGCAGCATTTCACCACCCTCATTGTAAAAAATTTCTTCCTTATACCTAATCTAATCTAAATCTACCCTCTTCCAGTTTAAAACCACTACCCCTCATCCTATCACTGCGTGCCCTTGTAAAAAGTCCCTCTCCAGCTTTCTCGTAGGCCTCCTTTAGGTACTGGAAAGCGGCTATAAGGTCTCCCCAAAGCCTTCTCTTCTCCAGACTGAACAACCCCAACTCTCTCAGACATTCTTCATAGGAGAGGTGCTCCAGTCCTCTGATCGTCTTCGTTGCCTTCCTCTGGACCTGCTCCAACAGGTCCATATCTTCCCTGTGCTGAGAGCTCCAGAGCTGGATACAGTACTCCAGATGGGGTCTCACCAGAGGAGAGTAGAGGGGGAGAGTCACCTCCCTTGACCTGCTGACCATGCTTCTTTTGATGAAGCCCAGGATGCGGCTGGCTTTCTGGGCTGTGGGCACACATTGCTGCCTCATGTCCAGCTTTTCATCTGCCAGTACCCCCGAGTCCTTCTTGGCAGGGCTGTTCACAATCCCTTCATCCCCCAGCCTCTATTGATACCAGGGGTTGCCCTGATCCAGGTGCAGGACCCTGCACTTGGCCTTGTGGAACCTCATGACATTCACACAGACCCGCTTCTTGAGCCTGTCCGAGTCCCTTTGGATGGCATCCTGTCCCTCCGTCATGTCAACCGTACCACTCAGCTTGGTGTCATCTGCAAACTTGCTGAGGGTACACTCGATCCCGCTGTTTATGTCATCAATGAAGATATTAAACAGTTCTGGTCACAATATGGACCCCTGAGGGACACCATTCATGACTGATTTCCATCTGGACATTGAGCTGTTGACCGCTACCCTCTGGATGTGACCACCCAACCGATTCTTCATCCATTGAACAGTCCACCCATCAAATCCCTGTCTGTCCAATTTAGAGAGAAGGATGTTGTGGGGGACCATGTAAAAGGCCTTACAGAAGTCCAAATAAACAACATCCGTAGCTCTTCTCCTCATCCACTGATTTAGTCATTCCATCATAGAAGTCCACTAGGCTGGTCAGGCAGAACTCAACCTTGGTAAAGCCATTCTGGCTGTCTCAAATCACCTCCCTGTCCTCCATGTGCCTTAGCATAGCTTCAAGGTAGGTCTGTTCCATCATCTTCCCAGACACAGAGGTGAGGCTGACAGATTGGTAGTTCCCAGGGTCCTCCTTCCTACCCTTTTTAAAAATGGGTGCAATGTTTACATTTCTCCAGTCATCGGGGACTTCACCTGACTGCCATGACTTTTTGATATCATGGAGAGTGGCTTGGCAACTACATCAGCCAATTCCCTCAGGACTCTGGGATGCAGCTCATCAGGTCCCATAGATTTCTGTATGTTCAGGTCCCTCAGGTGGTCATGAACCTGATCTTCTCTTGCAGTGGCAAGGTACTTCGCTCCCTCAGTCCCTGTCTTGCAGTCCATCCACTCAAGGTGTGTGGGAAGAGAGGTTGCCAGTGAAGACCGAGGCAAAAAAGTTGTTGAGTACCACAGCCATCTCCTTGTCTGTTGTTACTGGTTTGCCAGTTTTGCTCATCAGGGGGGTACCCTTTCTTTCACCTTCATTTTCTGGTTGACATACATGTAGAAGCTCTTCTTGTTATTCTTTGTGTCCCTTGCCAAGTTCAGCTCCAGCTGCACCTTGGCCTTCCTGACCCTATCCCTACATAACTGGGCAGCGTCCCTTTATTCTTCCCAGGATACCAGTCCCTGCTTCCACTGCCTGTGCAGTTTCTTCTTGCCCTTTAGTTTGACCAGCAGGTCTCAACTCAGTCATGACGGTCTCTTGCCTTCCTTTCCTGATTTCTTCCACCTGGGGATCAAGAGCTCTTGCACTCTGTGGGAAGCGTCCTTAAAGATCTGTCAGCTCGCTTCTTCTCCCTTTTCCCTGAGGGCAGTTTCCCAGGGGATCATATTGACCGATTCCTTGAATAGCTGGAATTTTGCTTTCCTAAAATTCAGGGTACTGTCTTTACTCTTCACCTGACCCATGCCCCTCAGTACTGTGAACTCCACCAGTGCATGATTACTGTAGCCCAGACTGCCTCCAGTCTGGATGTTACTGATGAGCTCGTGTGTTGAAAAAAACCAATTGTGTTCTCTACTTACTACAAATTACATTAATTCATTACTACATCCATCAGCAGGAAAAATTCAGCCACTAAGCTCTTCCTTCACTGCAGGTGGCTCCAGGAAGGTCAACAGTATTCAATACCAGTCCGTGTTCCTTCATCCACTCCAGCTGCCCTGTGTACATTCCTCAGATAATCTGAAGAAGGCAGGAGCACAGGCATGTCATTACTATAATCCCTTATCAATATGTTCCAGAGATGGGGAAAAAACATTTTTAAGTGCAGGGCAAGAAATTCCAGAGGTTGTGGTCAGAACTGAGTGATGACTCTCACATGGTAGATTCCTTACTGGCTGGAGAACTGATTTGCGTGCTTGGGATGCAGAGTACTGGGAGAAATCCTGCCAGACGAAGAACCTCCTCTGCTCCTAGTAATGGGAAAGATTACAGTGAAAATCATATGCAGTGGAAATATCAGCTGGTTTGCCTTGAAATATCACCTGTTTTGCCAAGAAATATCATTGTTTTACCTTGCTAGGGGCACGTACCAACACTCTTTTGAGTGTTGGTACATATGTAAAAACCCATAGGTTTTCTTGCTTACAGGATCCATAGCTTGTGAACTCATTCAAATGTGGGTTGATTCAACCAGAGTTCTTGTAGAGCTTTCAGATATCACCGATAACGTCAGCTGGGAAATCACACCACGGAGGAAATCCAAGGAAATCTTCTCATAATTTAATGAATTTATCAAACTGAAATAATATTTCAGGCAAGTAGCTACTGAGGTTCTCAGTGTTTTATGTTACTGCAGAAACTATAAAGCTATTCTTGAACCTGGGTTCAGAAAATATTTCTTACTGACAATAATTAAGATCTAAAATATTCCAGAGTATTTTGATGTGTCGTGAAGGTTCCATTATATAAGAGTTACTGTCACTGTCATAGATAGTTAGGCACTGCTTCAGCGCTGAGGGAGGTAGGAGGTAAGCAGTTGTTACACAGATGACTCTAAGGTACATGTGCGATAACCATCTTTTAATGAACACTTCACCTTGCCCATTAATAAATAAGCTAGTATGTTACTGTTGCTAACATACTTTTGCTTTGCATATATCCTTGATATCAAAGGCCACACTATGATGTTCAAAAACATATGTCAATAGTGAAAAGTTTAAAAGAATTAGCCAGTGAATCATACCTGGTCAAGTGTGTTCATTGGAGTGTCCTTGAAATGCTTTTTTGTCTAATCACATTTCCTCTTTGTTTATTCCCTTTCATGATGAAGAAGTTATTTGGGCATTGCTCAGCCCGTTCTTTGGTCCAGATCATGTCAGATGGGTTTTATTATATGAAGAATTCTTTGATATTAAGAAAAAAATTTCTGAAGAGTTTCAAAACTTCATATCAGGACTTATCAACTTGGCCTCATAATAGTTCTTTGAGATACAACAAGAAAGGATAATGCTTATTTTACTGACATATATTAAGGGTTTTTATATACATACATATACATATATATACAGACACACTATTAAAAAACAAGTGATCTTATTTTTCAAGATACTAAACTCTTCCAGTTTTCCGGGACTTCACTAATACCTACTTTAATCAAAAAGAGATCTCATGGTGTAACTTTGGTCATACATCCTTAACGTATTTGAACAACTCCATTTGCACAAATCTTAGAAGAGTCCATGAGAGCGGTAGGAATAAGACAGAGAAATTTCATAACTAATGAAGCTTCTAAATCAAGTTGCAGAGACCTAATTTAGCAGTCACAGTGAAAGCTGTTAGAAGTTCAGCACTTTGGAAAAGCAAGTCAGGTAAGTGTTTAATTCTTGCATGCAGCAGTGATTTTCTCACCAGCATAGTTTCACTGGCTTAGGTGAAGTTATGTTACCAGGACATGTGTTTGCTATGAATTGAACTCTCTTAGTTGAAAGTGCTGCTTGTTCTCTCACACAGTTGTCGTGTCGCTAAAACTCAATCCGTATTTCCCAAAAGAAAAACCTTAGCGTTGATGGGAATATCTAGTCAAAGCAGCATTTCTTACTGGTAGCACGACTTTTACATAGAAATTGCAATGCAGCTTAAGCAAATCATTCATCATGTAAGTGTGACTGCTTCATTGCAATGCAACTTTGAGTTACATGTCAGTATGCCAAATCAAACCCTGGGTAGCTTTTACCTACCACCACTGATAAAGCAAACATTTCTTCCACCTTCTTTGATTCCTCATTCTCTCTGTTTCCTGAAGTCACATCTAGTCAAGTCAAGAACAGGAAATGCTCACAGATGTAACAGTGACATAAAAAAGGTGTTAGTTTATTGTACAGGCTCTCTTGGTCCCCAAATAGGAACTTACTAACATGGGAGGGAAGACAATCTCTCTTCCTAGAAAGTTCAATCTTAAATGTATTGGGGTATTAAATCTGTGGCTACTCCAATATTTAAAAAACCCCAAACATTTACAAAAAATCACTTTACTTTGTCTTGGTAGGTTTCTGTAAGCTCTTCAGATAACTGTATCCAGTTACTCTGGAAACTTGTTTTGCAGGAAGGACACTCAAAAAAATCCCAGCAAAATAATTTTGAAATGTCTTAGGAAAAAAATCAGACAGATTATCTGTAACTTGTTAACAGGCAGATACACCCAAATAAACACTCCAAATCCCTGAATACTACTTCAATACTACTACTATTAGTTGTATCACAAACTAGTAACTGGAGTCAGTGTGGTGGGTTGACCCTGGCTGGATGCCAGATGCTCACCAAAGCTTCTTTATCACTCTCCCTTCTTAACTGGACAGAGAGAGAAAACATGACGGAAGGCTCCTGGGTCAAGATAAGAACAGGGAGATCACTCACCAATTACTGTCATAGGCAAACCAAACAACTTAGGGAAATGAATTTAATTTATTAGCAATCAAATCAGAGTAGGACAAAGAGAAATAAAAACAAATCTTAAAACACCTTCACTCCACCCCTCCCTTCTTCCCAGGGTCAACTTCACTCACGATTCTCTACCTTCTCCCCCTGAGTGGCACAGGAGGACAGGGAATGGGGGTTGTGGTCAGTTCGTCACATGTTGTCTCTGCTGCTCCTTCCTCCCTCCTCAGGTGGAGGACTCCTCACACTCTTCCTCTGCTCCAGCGTGGGGTCCCTCCCATGGGAGACAGTTCTCCATGAACTTCTCAATGTGAGTCCTTCCCACAGGCTGCAGTTCTTCACAGACTGCTCCAGCGTGGGTCCCTTACATGGGGTCACAAGTCCTGCCAGCAAACCTGCTCTGTCATCAGCTCCTCTCTCCAGAGGTCCTGGTAGGAGCCTGCTTCAGTGCAGGCTGCCCATGGAGTTACAGACTCCTTTGGGCATCCACCTGCTCCGGTGTGGGGTCCTCCAATGGCTGCAGGCGGATATCTGCTCAACCGTGGACCTTCATGGGCTGCAGGCAGACAGCCTGCCTCACCAGGGGCTTCACCATGGGGTGCAGGGGAATCTCTGCTGCAGCGCCTGAAGCACCTCCTCCCTCTCCTTCTTCACTGACCTTGGTGTCTGCAGAGCTGTTGCTTTCACATATTCTCACTCCTCTCTCACGCTGCAATTCTAGTCAAACATTTAAAATCAGATTACAAAAATACTTGCATGCTGTAAAACTATATCAAACCTTGTTGATACATCTTAGGGATCATAGCTTCATTTATATTTTCAGAAATGCCAATTTGTTGACTCAAGTGTAATATAGCATATGCTGCACTTCCAGACGGATGAATTCCATCGTATTGGGATTTTTGAATTTCTGGATCAGAATGTTCTGTATATCTTTACCAGATGCATAAGACTGGCAGATTTTAAAAAATCATCAAGGGTTTCTGTGATAGTTCCTCCATATTTATTCTCTATATATTTACTTAATAAGAAGTAACCTTTGTTTGTGATATGTTTCTGTATAATATTGGTAATGTAAATGTTCAGCACCCCAAAATTATTTGTCATATAACTCAAAAAATTTAACATGAGATCACAGCTTTTGAAAAATACTGGCAAAATGCTTTTATTTGAAAACCCATAGAGGTTATAAAATGATATTTACTTCTACTGAATTAAGATTATTCTCTGATGCATTATAAGTCTGCTTAGGAGCTAGATACATGGCAAACTAGTACAAACTAAAACTCCTGTATTTGTGAAATTTTACAACTTTGGAGACAGTGACTAGGAAATCATTACCAGGATAAAAAGTGCAGGTCTGCTCTTTTTTATCTACAAAAGATCAAAGGAAGACACATAAATGAAGACTGATTGTGAAAATGTGGCATGATGTTTTTATTTCAACTATAATCATCCATCAACCACCACAGAAAGGTTCTAGATGGATATCTACATTCATTTACAGGTTCAGATTTTCAGTATTTTGTCCAGCCAAATCTGATAGAAAACTTCAGGATATGTAGACAAGTATACTTAGGTTGCTAGACATGAAGCAATCAAAGATTGTTTCATTTCTGTGGGGAAAGAGAAGAAAAACAGGTTTAGTTGATACCATTTGTTCAAACATTGTGCTGAAAAAATAGGAGTTCCACTGGCCAGAAATGGGAGCAAGGGCGCAGGTGGGAAAGAAAAGCTCTCAAGGGTCTTCTGTTCTTCCCCCCCCAGATTCTGCAGGGCACACTGTCTTTGTGAAGGAGACATTAATAATTTCTTTAATAGCCTTAAATAAAGAAATAGGTAGTCTTTACTCATTAAGATAAGGTCTACTTCTTTTTACTCTAAGTAGTTTGTTTTGTTACTGCTATATCGCTTATTTTTATGGGGAAAATGAAACAAGAGAAAGAGTGGATTCAATGTCGTTCATTAACCGTTGTAGATATCTACCGTGTCTCTTGATCATGAAGATCAGGTGGAACTAAACAGTACAGTACATATTCATATTTGTAACACTAAAATATGAGTTTTTCCTTCAAAAATCTCTGAACCAACTAGCTTTTGTCCTTGCCTTTTTGCTAGCAAAATCAGTGACATTTCTTATTTAAAGTCTAAGTAATCCACCATGTTTTATCCAGCCTTGCATAAGCAGGCTGGATACCTTACAAATCCTTACGAATGATTTCAGAAAGGGAGGAAAAATATAGAAATGCTTGGACTAGATGTATTTTATATTTCAGTATTTTACAAAGAAGATATTACATGACCATTCTATTCAGAGATATATCAGGCCTATACATGCGAATAGTTGTTCGGTTTTTGACATTGTGCCCAGGTTCATATTGTCCTTGAACAAATCAATTTCACAAGAGGAAAAGAATCTTTTAAATAATACTTTTGGAGTGATCTTATAAATCTTCCCTCTTCCCCTGTTTTACTGGTTGTTGTTTTTCTTGGCCTGTGTATGCCTGTGAAAAAAATCTGTCATTTCCTGATGAGCGTGGGATACGAAGTGACAGAACAGAGTTAGACAAGTCAGGTAGCAGCAAAAAAACCCAGAATTTTGCTATATCTCTCCTAGATGTGCCTAGAATTGGGAGAAAAAGTTATTTAAAAAATAATTAAGTTCCTGCAATTTTATTCTGTGTGGGAACTTGGCTTATTTGCAGCGCTTCTCTGTAACAATAAAGTGATTCAATGCTTATGATTATTTAGGTGTCATTGGTTTGGACTATTAAGACTTTTGAGTAACCCTTTGTTCAGCATAGTATCTTGTCTTGTTGCATTATGACCTCTTTAAATGTTAATCAATAAAATGCAAGAGAGGGGACTCATGAGAACCATTTTGGCCTCACCTTAGACAAGGTGTGATCTGCAGGTCCAGGCAGGAATCAGTGCTTGCTTCAGTTGTTTCCCTGCAGCTCTCATACCCAAAGCTGCCCTTAGGGACATCCTCACCTCTTGAACCCAGACCATTTCACCTGCTCACCAACTTGTCTGGGTTGACTTTCGGTAGCCATCACTTGCTCGTGCACACACCCGCACCAAGGACGCACGGGCCCTCCCACCCGTGGTCTGACGCCTGTGGCTGCAGTCACCCCGCCATACATGCACAGCGTAGAGACCTCTTCCCCAGGAAAGAGTTAGAAAGGAGTTTAATAAGACAGGACAGACTGTGCTGCTCAGGTGAAGGGCATGGCCAGAGAAGCGTGCAGACCAGCAAACTGTTTATGAATCACCAGCCCTTTTTAATCTCCTTACCCTTCCATTTTCACACACTTGTTCTTTCCCAAATCACCTAAACACCTCCCTTTTCCTACTTTTTGTTCCTCCCTTAAACATCCTATAATAATTCATGTGCAATCCCCAAATGTTCTTCCCCTGCATCCCGTAATGTTTCCCACACGCCTGGGCAGCAACTGCCCTTAATCCAAAAGGTGAGTTCCCCATGGCTCATGTGGATGGGTGTCACACCTGGAGACTGGGGCTGAGGCTCTCCTGGGAAAGCCTTAGGAGGAACCCAGACAGGGTATTCATTCCTCTAAGTCCTTAATTTTCATTCCCACCTGCCCCTGTGGTCCTCAGGGCTTTTGGAGATGGGTCTCTGATGGACTGAGGGCTCCTGTGATGGGCCTGGCAGTAGCCAGGGCAGGGGATTACTTGGGCTCCTCCACTATTGCATCTCTGTGCTCCTCTATGGGAGTGCAGATGAGCTTTTACCACATAACCTAACAAGCTAGGCTTGCTTCATTGTGTATTGCTCCTTTTCTCTTGCTCCAGAATACAAGAAAAGCAGAAGCTTTAACTTATACCTACAAGGAAGTATCCAGATCAAATTGTATCGGGCCCTTAGAAAAATGAGGTAAGATACTACGTTTCAAAACAGCACACATCATCAAGTTGCTATGCTGAATTTTATAATAATACTCTTAATCTTTGGAAAATGGAGCAAAAGATCAAAAAAATTTAAACTTTTGAAACTCTTTAAGGTTCATTTAAATAAAACACCTCCTCAAATTGTATTGCCTTTTCTTCTTGACTATATCAGCCCATGTTATCTTTTTCTACTTGAATGAACATCACAACTTATGAGAAACCCTTCTTTTTTCCTAAAGTGCTCTCTCTTTTTATTTATGTTATGTTTCTAACCTATTTGCTATTTCCAAATGACTGCAAAAAACCTCAAGCCCATATACAGAGATCTGAGCTCCTGGAGGACAAGAGGCTGACCTGGGGAGACAGCAAGGGAATGTGAAAAAGAATGGGTAAGTCTGGCTCACTCAGACTAAAATCAAACCCTATCAGATTGGGATGTAAACCTAAAAAAGCAAAAAATGAAGACTTGTTTTAAGAGTGATGTTAATATTTTTATTCCCATTGCTTTGTAGGTCTGCTTTCCATCTATTTGTTCTTTTAGCTGTTTCTTCACAGATTTGAGCTTTCATTGTAGTTTGAGCTGCAGTAAACGAGAGGCTCTGCAATTTGCTGCTCCCTAACATCTTGGAAATGCAAGATGGTTGCAGATCATATGAATTCTAACAATTAAAAAAACCAGCTATTGTGTATATTGTAGTATAATGACTGTGGCACAATCATGCCATAATAGCTAATTGGATTAAAAAAAGGTACAAAGCTAAGTGTGTTTTGAGTCAACAAAGTACTGGAATTAACACCTAGTGAAATTACTGCACAACAACACCATGCTGCTCCAATCAGACCCCCAAAGGAGTGTAAGTAAAGAAACATAATTTGTGTAAAAGAGGTGTCATCGGAGTACAGTTAAGAGCCATAAGCAAAGATTTGTTTCTTATTTTTTCAAGGCTTGGCACCATAACACCTCAAAATGCAAAGGCACTTCCACTGAAAACCTTAAAAGGCTCAGAGCAGATTTTGGGATTAGTGCCCTATGAAGAAAACTTGGAAGAGAGAGTGAATATGCCAAATTTACATTTGTTAAAACAACAGGCATGGAGACTGTTTGATTGGTAGAGTAGAGGAATGGTATTTTAACCCTGAGCAGCAGTTGAATTAAGTGAAAATGTAGCCGAAACATTTAAAAATGTAGTTGCAAGTGAAAAATGCCCCTTTCCTGCTGTATTTCAGCTCAGTTTCTGTTTAAAACTCATTGCTGTTTGTGAAAGTAAACGACCCATGTAAATGTTGTCTTAGTGAGCTAGAATAACATACATAATTTCTATGAAAAAATACAGAGGTAATTTCATCATCTGAAACATAAGTTTTTCTCCAAATGTTATTTAGTATTTCTGTTAGTTCAACTTAATAGTATCTGGATAGAAATCTGAACACAAATCTGAACAGTGGATCTTCTGCAATTATGTTGGTTTAGACCTAAATTTTAAAAGATTTTAATACTCATCCTGCCTGTTGTAAGGTAACTAGAAGGCCCTTGGAGGGATTTCTCCAGTAACTAGGTTTAAGTTGTTTGGGTGGAGGTTTTTTTGTGAGATAATTACATTTTTTTCCACTGTCTTTCTAGCTTTTCACACATTCCATTCAATTTCAAGCTTCTCTAGGAACTTTGTCACCATTTAAATGATAGCAGCGATCATGTCAGTAAGTATCCAAGTCTAGATCCAGTCCACCTAATCTATCTGAAATCTGAAATCTAAAGAGAAGCCTTTTTTTCTGACAGAATTGGAATACGTTGGCAGGCCCACCAAAGCATGCAGAGCAGCCAGGAGTAATACAAAGCTTGCACAAAGATGAGCTGTAGACGTTCTGGTTTGTTGTTCCAGCTGACACAAATTAAGGAAGTGTAACATGATATAGTGAATATTTTCCCTCTTAGAACTTGAAACATATTTAGTGCTTGTACTGGAAGTGAAAGCATACCCATATGTTACTGGATGTGTCCTTGATGAAGTTTTTAACATGCAAGACAACTCAAGTAACAACCTACAAAGAGATGTTTTGGCACAGGAAGAATAAAAGGTGGATTTGGTTAAGGCACTAAGCAATCACAGCTGGCTTTCTTATTCAATTTGTTTCAAACAGAAACATACTTCCCCCGGGGAAACAACATTGTCCTAGACATTATATGCAGAATAAAAGCACTTTTTTGGGTTCTTTTAAGTTTGGCAAACTTATTTTATAAATTGATTGTGACTGTTAACATACTCAACAATATCTGAAGACCAGAGCAATGAATAGAAGGGCAATTCTAAGCACACTTGCCTTCAGATACCATGGTCTGCCCAAGGAAGTTAGTAGTACAAGCAATGTAGTGCTCTACTAAAATGCAGCACAGTTGTGCAAGTGCTTCACAACCCACAGTGACCCTGGTGGGTATATAGCCCTCATCTAAACAGCCTGCCGTGATGCCATACAAATGCCAAAAGCAACCCAGGAGCTCCTTCTCCCTCCTCCTGTCAGTTGACACTGCTGAGTTCAGAGAATGTAATCTAATTTACTTTCATGGAGAGGTCTAGCAGCAGAAATGGCAAAATATATCAGTGCAAAGCTTGCATCTTCATCATGGTTTGTGGACCAAGCCTAAGACCCTGGTAGAGCAGGCTAATATCCTCAGCCCGCGTCAGTAAGAACCGGAGGGCTGCACAAAGCTACAGTGAAAGGTAACTTGTTTGGCGCACCACTTAACCAGTTGTAACAAAGCTTCAAATTAGGAGAGGCTGGAATAAATGATGATGGACACTTTCAGGAAATCAGTATTCCTTTACTATGCTCCATTTGAGATCAGTATTTAGATGCAGTAATTATGTCAATTATTGTGGAAGCAGACCCGCATGTTTAATTATTTAAAGAGCTGGCTTGAGCTGCTAATTCTTGAGTTTCCTAACAAGTTCTTACAGGGATGAAGAGGGACAGCTCAAAACTCCATTTTTTTTTCTTTTTTTGGTATCAATTAGATAACTCTATATTGATATAATTTAATTTATACTGGAAATTTTTCTTTAGCAAAAGAAGAGGTTCCATGTCACGCCATTGATTCACATTATGCTTATACAAGCTGTAATTCTTCCAAGTGTCATCCTCCACAGTCCCCAGAGAAGATGCCTGCATGTAGCTCCAATTAATGTCCTCTGGGACAGATATCTTCTTCCCCTGTTTACAACATTGGAGGCCATAAAGGGTTCCAGGCTTATTGGGAGAGCGATTAAGCTCACTGACTTCCTACAAGGCACACAGAAATCACTATATCCAAAGTAAACTCACCACATCTCTTTTATCCTACTGTAAATGGCATTTGTAATGCTCTACAAAAAAACCTTGTTATCAGGAAAAGATGCTGAATTAGAAAACACCCCTGTCACAAGAGGACTCATGGGACAGTAGGGTCATGACTTTTGATCCTGAAGAAGAGTCCACTGAGGACAGCATGCTTGACACATAGCTTTTGTCCCTACATAAGCCAAGATGGTAACAAATAAAAGAAGCCATCAACTTGGCATGTGGTCTTGAACTAATCGGGGCACCAAGAATCACATCTTGCTTGGTATATTTTAGACGAATCACAGCCCAGAATTACTATGTTATATGCTACACTTAATCTGATGAATTATTGCTGAAAATTTATCAACCCCAAATGAAGTTGAACTATCCCTTTTAGCTATTTATACATTGTTCATAAAAAATACTTTTAAAAGAGAGAGGTGTTTTACTCATTAATCAAAAAAGGCTGCTTCAAGTAACTGGTGGTCATCTGTAGCTAATTGTATTTCATTCTTCCTCGGACAAGTCTCCGTTGATTAAGTATTGAATGAAGCCTTCTGTAAAGGCTCAGTAACACCATTGTCAATAATGTACATAATGTATATAACACTTAATTTTTATATAAAGACACATGGTATGACAATTCCCTCTGCCATTATCTTTCTTCTCATCTAAGGACTAATTTTTGAACAGCAAGAGGGTCATTGACTTCATATGGATTGTTCTGAAGCCAATGCTCACATAAACAAGCAAAGATTACTCACTTGGCTAGAGGCTTCAGGATAATCTGTATAACAATGACAGAGTGAACCTCCATATGTCAAAAAGATCACAAAATTGACACTTCAGATGTAAAATGGAAATTAAGCTCTTTCTTGGGGTTTTGCTGGCTTAAAAATCTTTCCATTCCACATTTCTTTAACTGTCGTGCACGGAATGTTTAGTTTGTTCTTTATTTCACCACTCTTCTTTTTTTCTAGGTCATCCATTTCATTATTTCCTAGCATTTTAGCTCATTTCTGCCTGCTCTGCTGATGTAAGGAAGTAAAACTGGTGCCACACATCAAGGGCAGAACTGAAAGCCTCCCTTCTCTGGTTATAACTAGAGGATTCCCATTATCAAAATGCTTGTGGCTATTGTGGTGTCTGCTTCCATCCCAGCTCCAACACAAGGGCGAAGTAAATCATATTATACAAGAGCAGCAAAATAAATTCTTTGAGTTAAGGATATGTGACTTATACCAAAAGTATAGCCTGAAGCAGAATATTGTTCACAAGTTCCTGGAACACACTGGATCTAAAAGAGACAAAGTAGGCAAGAAGAAAAATGACAGTGTCATCCAAATGAGTACTTTGGGGAAAACAGAAGAAATGCTTGTGTGTATCTTTCAGTTTCTGAGTGTATTTGAGCATGTGGACCAGTAGCATGAGCTGTCATGGGACCAGAGGGAGAAATCATGACTGTGTCAAATTTGGTCTTCATCACTGCTGGTAAAGCGCTATTCTTACAAGAAAAGACCTAGCGATATCACAACCTATTCTCTTCAATATTCAGCAATATTAAAGGTTACCTGGAGTGTTCATACTATGCTGTACATACTTGTTTATTTAGTGGACGTGTGCATGCAGCGGTAACAAGGATGAGGCAGATTTATGTCTCCAGGCCAGCCCAGCTGTGGAGCAGGAATGTGCCATGCTGCTTCACAAAACCTCCAGTCAGCCATGGCATAAACAGGAATGGGAATTTCGCATGCAGAAAGGAATAAATATCCTGCTAACTGCTGTGGCCCCTGCAATTATTGTTCTGGCTGGGCTGGAAGATAACAGCAATGAAGAAAGAGACTCACAAGTCTCTTCATCTCAAGCAAAATCTTTACACAGCAAGCATCAATCTGCATACTGGGCAACCTTTATGCAGCTGTTGTTAGTTATTTAGCAGGTCAGATAATTAGATCTCCATGTATGCTACTGCTCCACAGTACATGGGATACAGCTTTCCTGAGGGATACAGGGAATAGCTGGAAAAAGCATTTACTAAAACTGGGCTTATGTGTGTAAACTATGTTTAGAAAATAATTAGGTTTCGTATCACTAGTTTCTCCTCCATGAAGAAGCAGACTTACTGACTTTGACGGTTGTTTATTAGTTAGTTGAAAAGCAGCCTTAAATTAAGTTCCAAGATGTGAGTGCACATAGAAAACATCACAGCTACACTCCCCATCTTTCCCCTTCAAAGCCCCACAAGTTCTGTAGCATCTAAAATATAGTCAGGAAACTCATCTGACCACAGTCTGGATGGGTATCACTGCTACTATTATATTTTGTGCAAGGTGAAGGAATTTGAGCCCTTGGGCAATTCTTCTTAATATGAAATAAGTTCTTTCAGTTCTGCTAACCGGTGAAGTTGTCAGCAGCCCATAGAGGGAAAACAGCATGAAAACTGAACTACATTTTACTTCGAGAAGCGGCCTTTCCTGTTAAGTACTGAATTATAATGCAGAACAGCATGTGGAACTTTGCATTGCTGTGGCCTATGAAATACTTTCTACAGAGGAGGCTAGTCCCCACTGTTGTAAAGTTGACATTGATGTGAGCAATAAATCTGACACAGAAAAGCAGAAGTTAGAAAATGATGACATACCATTATTTTAAAACAGAGATCTAGCTAAAATACTTTAAAAGCAAAGACATCTTGAAGATCTTGTAAAAATGGGTTACTAAATTATATGTTTGTATATATGGAAAAAAGTATTTTTCTCTTAGCACTTCTCCACTGCCAGTAAAGAATAATCATTAGTCTTTTGTGGTATGAACTGCTACAATGCTAATGATTTAGAAGGTTAGTTTGAGACTGTTTCTCTTATCTGTAGAGCTAGCTAGGGAGCCCTGTTGTTACTCCATCCTTCCACATTGCTGCTTATTTTTGCTTCCTATCTCAGTTTACATTGCTGCAACTCAGGGCTAGTGGTGCGTTTTCATTATCGTCCTTCATTAAATGTTCATCACATGATGGCCTTAACAAAACAGTAAAACAAACAGCAGAACAAAACAGGGTTTTTATCTAAGATTGCAACAAACTGAGAGAAAAAACTAATTTGTAAATAATGATGTTATAGCATTTGCATCACGTTGCATAAGTTGTTAAACCAAACCACATTTTTATTGCAGGATTGGTTTGTTTTTTAAATACAAGATAAAAATACAGTAAGCCAATTCTAAAATGAGTTGTTTTAAAAAGCTAGAGGGTTCTTCAATGCTAAAATTAGAGTAGAACCCTGGAGACATAAACAGCAAGCATTTTAAGAAACAGGTAAGAGATGGAGACTTTAATGTAAGTGCATCAAGCTGCCCTGCAGGAAGGCAAGGTAATGAAATTGTACTGATTTTCTGCTGCAGTGAAGAATGTCACCATATGTTACTGCTCTGACCAAGATAGTCCCTGTAATGCTTTTCTGCAGTAATTTGCTTTGGAAAAGACAGAGCTTTGATTTTCTCTTGGGACAATGTAGTGCATGCAGTTCAGATCTTTTTGAATTATTTCGTTATATGCCACATGCCACACTGCATTGACATATTCTACTAAAAAGTCATGTAGTTAATTGTTTACATATCTAATAATATGTGTACCACTATCTAGCATTTTACTAGACTTCTTTATGCTTATCATCCAAATATTAAGTTATGTTTAAAATATATCATCTCAGATACACAGTATTACCCTTAGTTTCCATAGTGTTTGTCCACTCATTGTACACATCTTTGTGCCATTCATTTAAAGGAAATTTTGTTTTCACTCAATTTTAGAATTAGGAAAATAAAAAAATACTGTTTTCTTCTAAATGCTTTAAATTTCCTTGGCCATGAATTGAAGGTGATACCCACAAGAGATTTTTAAGCCATAATCGCTGATTGTAAAAGCTTTTTAAAATAATTTGAAGAAACAGGCTATCATTACTAGAAATGTTATAGTATATCAAATGCATATTATATATACAATATCAGTCATTATTGAAGGAGCACAAGGGTGTTCCTTGCTAATTTGACAATGTTCCTCTGTTTAAATGTGTGTCTGGACATCACATGATAAATCATCTTCTAAGTTTAGCACAGCCAGAGCTTCAGGACTCTTCACAACTGTTCCTAGATCAATTTGTGTTTCCAGGGATCCCGTGACACTTTCTAGCTCAGCCACAGCCTCAGCTTTCTGCCCTGTTGGCTCTGTATGACTGCTCCCCGGGATGAAGGAAAAAAATAAAGGGGAGGCGAGGAAAAGAGAAAAAAACACCTACTGAAGCAAACACACCCTTGTCATGGTGGGGAAAGGGAAGATGCCAGATGGTTCAGGAGAGGAATGGGAGCATCCCAAACCTCCCCAGAATGGAGGGCAAGGTCAGAGGGAAGAGCGAGAAGTCATCACAGCTAAGGAGCGAGGGAGCGTACGAGGGAAGCTGATGGGATAGAAGAAAGTCCAGGACCCAGCCCCACCGCTTTGCCTCTGCATGAGCCTGCAGGTGTGCAACAACTGTGCTGCATCGGCCGGATCCCCGTGGGTTCATGAGGGGTGTTTCAAATTAATATGAAAAGCAATGGACAGCAAATTAATTCTCAAGGTGCCACAAACTAAGAGCTACACTCAGCACTTTCACTAATACCTTAATCCCTATAATCAAACTCACAAACCATAAAAAGGTCCAAACTTTGGCCTAGGATGAAAATCTAGTTTGACAGGCACAGTCTATGCATAATTAATGACTGACTAATCTGTTAAGCTCTGTGATCAACTTCAGTTCTATGTCTAAGCTTCCCACTGAAGCTCATTGGATTTTAATGCTAAACTGAGGCTAGAATATGAAGATAATTACTTGCATTCATTTAGATGTGAAATCCCATACAGGTTTCAAAATCCTTGTTAGCATAGGCCTTGTAAGAACATAATTTTTTTTAGTATAATAATTTAGTATTATGCTTATTAATATAGCTGCAAGTAAAAAGAGAAAGCATTCTAATTATAGACATATACTTTATGTTGGTACATATTTGTACTAAGGGCTGTAGAAATTACTATAATAAACTGTATGGCTTACAGTGAGGAGCAAGACACTTCACTGGATGTTGTTCAGTTCTCCTGTGTGAGCTTCTAAAACTTACTAAAAAAACAGCTACGCAAGAAGTTTATTCACTCTGTAAGTAACAAATATGAAAAATTATTTTGGAGGATCAGGCTTTCCATTACTGACCATAGGATTTTGCCTAAATAATCCTCAAATTAAGAAGTAAATGGAAGTTACTAACAGAATAATTTATAATGAATTAAATGAGAAAGTAACCCAAGAATGTTGGAAAGATAGAGACAAGATAAGTATTGAAGGAAATGCAGTTAAACTATTTTGAAGTTCAATTAAGAGACTAGTTATAAGGCCTGCATTAAAAAATTAACGAGATGTTTGAATTATGTTTTCACCTTAAAGGCAAGTGCTAAAATTGGAAGGCATGAGAAAAGACATAGTAATTTTGTTGGTACTATGGGTTACTAAGCAGAAAAAGACAAAAAAGATCTTAAAGAAATTCAATGAGTTCAACTTGAAATTTGTGAAAATTTCTCACAAATGTTTTAAAGGAATATGCAAAATCCTGTTGTTTACAGGAGGTTTTTAGCATGTACTAGGTATTAACAGTGCCCATTCTACCTGTGCTGTGTTCTCCATACTTCTCAAAGACCTGGACAAAAACTGAAGAATAACATTTCCTTATATGCTCATGATTATCACTATTATTGGTTCCTTTAACAACAGTAAGCGCAAGATATCTGAATCTGGACTACCACCAATGTGCTGGTTTTGCTTAGAAGTTAAAAGGATAGATTTCATAACCTTCCAAAGAAAACATGGCCCAAATATTCACAGCTCTCCATCGTTTTCCTTCTACTTTATGTCTCTTATGCAGACCTCCACATTAGTTTATAAGGGCTCTTCATCTGTTTTTCAGGAACAGACAATTTAACAGCAATTGTTAAAGTGCCTGACAGATGCTGAGATTTTACAGTACTTACTTTTTTGCTTTGTTTTGTTTTGTTTTGTTTTGTTTTGTTTTAACTAAAATAATGAAGGTGAAAAGTGTGCATTTGACACCAGTCTGTGGCAAAGCTGACATCAGTTAATACCCCCTGCCGTGTCTCTCTATAGTGCCCTGCAGCATAACAGATGTACGTTGCATATCATAACAAATCCTTGTTCTTCCTGAAAATAAAACATAATTATGACAAAAAGCTTCATAGTAAAATCAACCTAAGCATTTGTAAGTAGGGAAAGAAACAATTAAGAAAAAGCCACATACAGGCTCAAAAAGCCCACTCCCTTTTTACATGGTCTCTGAAACAAATACAGTTAGGCAAACAACCTTAAGGTGGTATGTCCTCATTTTTACGTCCATTTAAAATGTATTCTGCTTGAGCATCATCAGCCAGAAATGTGCTCTATTCATTTCAAGATTTTTGGATACTGCTTTGATTGATACTGCTGACACAGCCTAAAAAAAGCTCGTTTTTCATTTTTTGGCTATTTACCACTGGCAATTGACAGCACTTTGGGCCAGCTCCAAAATCCGTCAAAGCCATGAATAATCCATCTCCTTGCTCAGTTAATAGCTTGTTCCCTTTCTCCTTTCTTGCACCAATTCATATGCAGACTGTTCTCCAAGCCTGTAACTTCAGCAGCTGCAGCAACAGCACCAAGAGGTGTCCCATTTCAGGTCTAGTCATCCCCAGATTACACTTGGAAGGAGCATCTTCCTTTAATAAACCCAATCCCCAGTCTCTAAGGCCCCAAAGTGTCTCTAAACATCAGAGCCAGAAGCACAGACAAAGGGAAAAAGCACCCAGCTTCTCTCTACCCAACATGTTCATGGAAGCTGAAGAAAAGCCAAAGGGCAAGGAGAAGCAAAGACATAAGGTCCTCTCAGCAGAACAACCTGGCCATGGAAAGCAGAGAGAAGCATTGCTCCCCGATAGCCCCAGGAAAAGCTGTGAGCAAAACTTCGATATCTGAGCTGGCAAGGCTTTTTTTTTTTTATATATATAGCTGAATTTAGGATGCTTTTCAAAAATTTATCTGAAATCCTAGCCTACAGCATTTGCAGCGACTGAAATCCTGTTCCCATGTTGTGAGCTTTTCTTTAAGATCTTTGGAATGCAATATTACCATCTGTTTTCTGTTGTTAACAGAGCTACCAAGTTTTGTGTGTGGCTCCACATGGGATACTTTCTCAAACTCATTGAGGCATGTTGCAGATTGATATCCTTATATGCCAAGCGTCAGCCTTTAATTAATTCAACCTGCAAGTGCAGCATTAGGGTAGGATTCAGAGCATGCCCATATGTGTGGAACAGGAAAGCTGGTGGCTACCTTCCTTGGAAAACTGAGCAGACATATGGGGAGCAGATTGGTAGGTGGTTGGTACCATGAATTGCTACAGGTGTGGGATGTATATGTGTGTGGGAGGGAATCTTTGCTAGGCTTGCATGGTAGCTGTAGGATGAAGATAACTTGGAGTAACTGAGTGCTCTGGGAACTGGAAAAATCTGCTGGAGTGATTGGGTGCTGCATTTGTTCTGTTTGGCTTATGGAGAACTTGGAGGTGGTGAGAGAGAGCGTTAGTTTTGCATCCCGTGCAATGTTGCTACCACCCCCACAGAGACTGCTGTTGCTTCATACTGCCCCTTCACAGCTGGGATTCACAAAAGAAATGTCACTTTTGAAAAAAACAGCAGCCAGAAAGCAATTCTGCAGCCCAGCATGGGAGTTAAGATGTATGGCAGGCCGCGTCTGTCACTTGTGCATCATAGCAGTAATAGAGCATTGCTGCCAGTTCCTTTGCTGCAAAAAGCAAAGAGATTGGGAGCCTTACTGGCACTGGTTCCTCTCTACAGTCATAGGAGGTTGCTTCCATTGCTGCACAGAGGCAAATGCACAAAGTGCCAGATCACATTTTTTGGCCATTTTCCTGATTCTTTATAGACCATATCTGAATGTGAATTTTTATTTTGCTTCAGGAAAAAAGAGTGGTGTTCTTTGATTTTGAAGCCATGACACAAATTTCCCTATCATGTGTCAGTTTTTGTTTCTGGATGAATCAAGATCATGGTTTGATATATTACACAATAATCGGGTTTTGTTTTGTTTTGTTTGTTTTGTTTTGTTTTTTTTATCCTTGAGGGCTCCAAGCCAGAGCAAAAAACTTGACGGACAGTTCTCTGCACCCACTTAGCTCCATCAAGAGTCTTCCTAACTTGAGTAATTTGCAAGTTTACGTCCAGCCTTTGAATTTAGAACACTGACATTTGATTGACCTGGAAAAAGGTGGCAAGGAGTAATGAACACTGCTGAGGGTGTATGCCTTTAGCCCTTAAATTCTATCTGTGGCATAGAAACAGCTTTGACCAGTGCATATAACCCCAGGCGGGGGCTATCCAGCCAGAAGCTTTCCTCCACCAAGATCCGTATGTGGTGTTGGAGGAACTTTAAGAAAACTATTCCAGAGCCCTGGACCTGTCATGGTGCTGGCAGATCTACAGAGATTCTATCTTTACAGTAACAATCATGTTTTGTTTGCATGTATTTGTCTCTTGGATGCACCAATATTGGAGTTCGTGTGCATTTTGCAAAGATAATGCAAATAACTTTAAAACTCCCTCTCTTTTATCTTTTTTTCCCAAACCAGTAATGCCTTTATTAAAGGTGGGGGGGGGGGGGGGGAAGNCCCTTTTTTTATATATATGTACTGGAAGCAGTTTTAACGAGCAGGCAAATGTTCAGACTTCTAATTCAAACCAGTCATTGATGTTTGAGCAAAGTGAAGTTGTAGTTGGTATTGTTACAAGTGGACACTTGCTGTAATAACAGTCTTGATTTTTGATTTATCTCTCATAATGGGTAGAAATATTCTTACAGAAAAATATTACCTAGAACTTAAAATACTGAAATAAAACCGTTGCTGCTGATTAAAAATGATTGTGCTGTAATGAGAACTACTTTTTTTTTTTTTTTTGCTAGGTACTTATGTCACAAAATGCAAAATTTAGCTTGTGAGGTAAGGTATTTTACTTTATTTGGGATCTCACTTTACGAAATGCCTATTTAAATCTGCTTTTCCAACACAATAAGGAGATATGTTACATAATTTTCCATTACATTTTCTGTTTTCTTTTGTGCCCATTTAGACATGGTTTATCTGTAGGTGTTTATTTCCAGATTGGATGGCTCAGCTCTACAGATCAACAGATCAGGTGTAAAATGTAACAACAGAACTTTACCAAAGAAAGAAAAAATCCTCAACCAGTCCTGCTGAAATTATAAAATTTCCCTGAAATTAGGAAAAACAAACAGATTATGAATTTTTTCATTTTAATCCTCTTTATATGCAGGACATATTTTTCTTTCGGAAAGTCTAAGTAAGTTCCTAAAGCATGAAATGACTTTGATCCGATGGGAAAAGTTCTGCTTACGCAGGCAGCTATCACATTTTCCCAGTTCCCCAAATTCTGTGCAAATAATTTTTTGTTGTCCTGACCTTATGCAGGTAATTACCCCCACAGGTGTTTATATCTGCTTTAGCAGCATCTGCCAAGATTCGCCTCACTCTTTCTCCACCCAGACCTGGTGCTAGAGGTGGATTGAATGAGAGCAATATTCGCAAGAGTCAGTCAGTTCTACCTTCTCCTCCACTGCTCGGATATTTCTGTATTCTCGAAGGGATGACGTGTGCTGCTCTCTACAGTAGCACTAGTAAAGTGCTCTAAGAAGCAAAAACGTTTGGAAGGCAACCTTTCGGATTGGATTCTCCTTCTACAAATACAACAAATTTCTGGGGGAACATCTAAAGAACTTGATATTTATTTACTCTCCCTTCTAAAATGAGAACTTCTAAAAAGTGTAAGGCAAGAAATGTTTGCAATTTCATTTCAAAGTTTTTCAAAAACCCTTCAAATTGGACTACTTCCTCTTGGCTTGGTGAAATGACCCGAAGTGCTTAATTTCAAGCTGTTTTAATGTTAATCCGTATCTTTGCTCGTGGCATGTTACCCTTGACAAGGAAGGTGATAACTGGATTAAAATAGAGATTCCCAGTGTGTCAGGCGTTGCGGCCAGACAACAGTGCTCACTACGCACCAAGAATCCCACCAGTCCTGTGATGCTCTGGAAATCTTCACAGTCCTGTGTGGGAATTGTAGCCTGACCTCAGGGAGAGACCAGAAGGTAGAAATATGGGACTCACATGGCAACACAGAAAACATTCTGGTTAGGATCAAATCAAGTGGAAACTGAGTATTTTGCTGTGAGCTTTCTGATGGAAAATCAGGGCTTCAGAAATTCACTACGATGAACTGCACTTGGTACAAACAGCTTGTTGCATCAGTAAATCATTTCAGCAGAAAATCTCAGCTTGCTCTAATCACATCTGTTACACATATTTTCTTTGTTTTTCTGAAAAACAAACTCAACTGTTTGTAAGAGGATGGGCTGCTCACTCTGAATAGGCATTTTGGAGGAGAACTGGAAGACCAATGACAACATTTCTGCCATTGGTAATGGCAAAGATTGTCAAAAAATGGTGATTAAACATTGAGGCCTTTGGTCTATGTTTAGGTTTATGTTTGGTCTATATTTAGGCACGCCAGTGCAGAATGCAATTTTCTGTATATGCTGGATGCACATTAAGTAGCTTTTACTAAGGCTCCAGGCATGGGTTTCATTAAAATTATGTTTATCAATTTTTTTCTTTTCTGTAGGTCACAAAGACTCCCTGCTTATAAAAATACTTTCTTTTTCTCATCACTGTGAGCAATTGTTTACTACCACCCATTCCAGACGAAGTTACCTTTCCATAATTGATAAAATAATGAGTCATAACACAATATAAAATTTATTAAATGCAATGTGTTACTTCATTGTTATAACTATTCTTGACAATGGAGTAGAAATAAGAGGTATTTTTAATAAAATGCGTGTTTATTTTAAATTGTATCTACTTATTTTCATGAAAAAAATACATTTTTTAGTGCTAGCCTTGGTGATCTAACACAGCTGTGTGAGTATTAGCTGAATGTTACCAATAGATGTGCTAAACAGTTGAATTATCAGAATTTCAGATATAAAAATACTTGTATTGCCAAGAAGCAAAGGAGTTTAAGATTCATGGTAGACTGTTCAGATTCACAATTAGGCCAACCACAACTATTTACATGAAAACTAGAGAGAAAGAAAGAGTTTGGAAATTAGCCACATTATTTTGTAAGTTTTTTTCAGGGAATGGTTCTCAATATAGCAAAAGTAATTGTATCCAACCTACTTTAAGTGGACTGTGATAAAACAGCTTCAGAAATAATAACTAAATGTATTAAATGTAGAATTTAATACTCTCACAAGGCCTTCTTTCATGTCTAACTGAGGCTATATTTATCACTTCTGCTCTTTTTCAAGTAAAAAATACAGCTGATTTGAACTGTACATTTTCTTATTCAGCTCTAACAGAGGCAAAGCACAGATGTGGCTCTGTGTAGAGTCTCTCTCTGGTGCCAGATTGTTAGTATTCAGAACAGGAGAATTAGTTTTTAGAAGGAGTTTATTTCTTCTGACAAGGCAAGCTGATAAGAAACATTCCAGTAAAGGAAAGACAAAAATAAATGAGGGAGAAAAGATTAGATGGTGACATTTCATCCTTGAAAGCTGCATATTTTTACAGGGTAGCTATTATCATTAAGTTACACCCAAATAAGAACGGCTATTAACAGAAGCACTGAAAGTTTAATTAAAGGCTACAGAGAGTTTAATTTAGCAAAAGTAGTACGCAGTTTTTCTGAAGCCACAGGAGCAGTGATCTGGGAGGGATACGATGGGGGGAAGGGAGAGCTGTGCAGAAGCACCTCTCTTAACTCCTGCACTGTACAAGTCACAATGCATCAGCTTCTAAAATGGGGTCTTGCAATGGCAGAAGAAGAAATAAATAGCAGAACAGAGAATAAGCCGAGCATTTACTGAGCAGGAATGAGTGCTTTTGTTGCATTTAGTTTGAATGTTAGAACACTGGCTAGAAAAGAGGAGAGACTGGCATTTCAGCACACCCGAGCTTTCCAAGACATAGCTGTTTACTGCATCACTTTTGTCACCAGTAAAATACGCAGATGCTGACAGTAACTAATGTTTCCTGAGCAAATACACACTGTTGACACAATGAATGCATCATGGACTAGTGAGACTGGTAAACACACTGGCAGTCATAAGCTTCTTTATTGCAGCATATATGTATTTATGCCTCCAAAAAAAAAATATATTAATACTTCACTTTGTTGTAGATTTCTTTTTTTTTTTTTCCTGGTTAGCAATATGTATTTCCCAATAAAATGCAAATTTCATTTAGACTAATGACCAGGGCACACCTGGTCTGTAAATACTGATTTACACTTCAGATGTAGTTTTACTAACACACTAACAATCACACCTTGAAATCAGAATAGCCAAGATGATAGTTTTCAGACAAAGTTTTCCTCTTACTGGAAAAAAGAGCAACTTTTGGAAGGTAAGCAAGAAGATACTTTTTTGTTGTTAAAAAATGTATATTTTTTTAAGTCTATTTAGGAAAGAATTATAATTCAAAATCTTACACTTCTGGAAATACCATGGGCATGGGTGTTCAGGACTGAAAGAAAAGAACAAGCTTGAAATTATCTTTGGGCCAGGCTATCTCCAGGTCACTCCCAGTTCAGGATTTGTTAACAGGCAACTAAGAGAAAATGGAAAACTTGCCTGTCTAAGATTTTTGTCTTCTATCTGTATTATGAATAGAAGTGGTGAATTTGCAGCACTAGCTAAGAAACATTTTGGTTTATTATTCCATGAAAGAAGTTTGTATGAAAATTGATAGTACCAGTCAGATTCAATCAACTTAATGTTTTTTTCATGTACCACAGGGATGGCGCAATCTTTCAGTTTATTTTATTTTCGATGTATTCAATTTTTTTGAAGGAAGATGTTATATAAAGGAGAACAAAACATACCCAGTTTTGCACCCTGGCCTTAGCCATAACTTGGAATTTTTGTTGCTGCCAGTGGTGAGTCATTTCCTGAAACCTTATGTGTAGCTGCTAAGTTGTATAGTTGTACATTCCTTCAGTCCATCAGTTTTGATTGCTGTTATGGTTTGAGAAAACCCATCACAATTTATTGTCGTTTAGACAATCATTCTATCACCCAATGACCCCTCACCACCTGGAAAGGGGAATCAGGGAAAGCAAGGAAACACAAGGGTTGAAAAATAAATAGACTTAATAGGATAAGACTAAATAATTAACAATAATACTAAAGAACCAGTATTAATCCCGATACTAATATAAGATAAACAAGGATTATACTCAGCCCATTCCATCAGCAGGAAGCTGTGCACTCCCAGCAGTGCACAGCAAATGTCGGACACTGCGAGCGCTGCAGCTTCAGGAGGAAGGGAAGGGCTCAGAGGTCCAGCACCAAGGCAAGGAGTTTCTCTGCCTTCAAGGGAGAGAGAAACTATGCTAATTTATATCAAATGTGATGTTCATGGTATGAAATAATCCTGTTGGCCAGCCTGGTCAAATGCCCAGGCCTCGCTCTTCCTCATCCCTGCACCTGGCAAGGCTTGAAAAGACTGAGATCTTGAATCCCACATAGCCTAGGTGTCTGTAAAGTAAATATTTCCACAAATTCAGACACTAGAGTCTTCCAAAAGTGGAGTTTCCCCCAGTGTTAGAAGATAAATTAGTCCTGTGTCGCTCAACCCAGGACAATCGCTTGGCATCCTTTTTCATTTATTCCAACTACTGTTACCTCAAAAGTGTTGCAAACAGAAAAATTGCTTTCTGTAGCTTTTTCTACAACAAGGTCTCTGTCATGACCTGAGGATAACTTTTCACAGCGTTCTTGTTTTGGTAACTATTGCTAAGTGACATTAGCTGTGACTCACAAGCCCGCAGCTGAAGAGACACAAAGAAGCGTAGGTAATCGTGAGATCTGACCTGCAGCAACACTATCGTATAAATACGATTTTGAGGCAAACCTGATTTCCTTTTTAAGATGACCTGATGGATGAAGGTAAAAGGTCTAAACTGAGTCCACACAGTCCATGAATATTTATCTACCTAGACAGACGTAGAGGCGTCCAGTGTCTTGGGTACCTCAAACACAGACACAAACAACATACGCAAGCTAACAAGGGGCTCCAGAACTGCTGTCTTCCTTGATTTGTGTAGCTGTGGTATTCTTCTGGGTTAAATTCTAACTCATAATGGAGTTAACAGGATTTTGCCACTCACTTTAAGGGAATAATGATCTATATATCTGAAAAGAATATTTGCATCACTTCACTTGTTTATTTTTAAGAAATATTACATGCTTTCCTCACAATGTACTTCAAACAGATCTTCCCAATTTTGAAGCTATTAGATGGTCTGTTACATTCTGCTTTTCCAGATATTATATTATCTTTTCCTGTATATGTTTAAACCAGGGTAGCGCGAATCACAGCCTGGGGTGGAAATGTATTTTGATTTGGGAAGCAACAGAGAAGAAAGAAAATTCAAAATAAACAAACAAGGAAAACCATGAAAGAAATGTAGCCAAATCTTTCCACTTTATTTGGAGAACATACAGAACATTTCAAGCATTTAAAAAAAAATGAACTGGCAAACAACAATTACTACATCTGTTGAACTAGAAAGGTAAAACTGCATTTAGCATTTAAAACATGCGTAATGGATTTGTGACAACAGCAGCCCAAGGTCTTCTCTACCTCTTCACTAGAAACAATCCGTTTTTCAATTCCAGCTTCTCATTTCTACATAGTGACTGTCCAGGCCCTGCACAAGATGCAGAAACTCTGACACCTCTCCCACCCTGGTCGGGGTTTGACCTCCCGAGCTGACAGTCAGCCCCAGCATGGTGCTGCTGCGGCACCTCAGATCACAGTGCTGTGCAAGGGACACGTGGGAAGGAGCTGTGAGAAGCTTTGCTGGGGGTCTCCATCCCTTTGTTTGGGAGCTGCCGCAGGTAAGCTCAGGGCCTGAGCTACGTTGCAGCTATGCCTGGCCATGGAGCTTGCTGTCTCTGACTTGGTGACTTGACTTTCTGGCTTGACCTTGAGCTGCCGCGTTGCTACAGGCTTGTGTGGCAGCCACTGGTCTGTCACCTGAACCCAGTTACCACTTTTGTACGTGCTGCTCAGTTTTGGTTGGTGTGGGACTGCAACTCTTGTAAGGGAGGTGACTGTCCCCAGTCTGCCTTGCTGTCACCCTCGGCTTCTGGCTCACCTTCCCCCGTGCAGCAGCCCCACTCTTGCTGTTCCTCAACGATGAGAGCACATTGTTTTATCTGCAAAGCCAGGGTTTGCATTAATGCATAAGTCTACATTTCTCAGTGTTGGAAGATGAAAGTCAGTGAAATCAATTCGGCTCCTTATCTCAAAAGAATAAAGTAGAACTGGCAAAGGATTATACAGGTGATCAAAGGTGTGGATCAAAGGTGGGAAACAGCTTCTATACAAGAAATAACTAAAAATGCTAGGACTCTTCAGCCTGGAGAGCACTGATGTGAAAAAAGCCTCCAAGTTGTGACTGACCTAGAGACCATCAAATAAATGTAATGTTGACAGATCCAAAAGAAATAGAAGGCCATGGTTCATGACACAACATGTCACTGAGTTATGGAAATACTTGTCAATAGGTCGTGGAGTCTGAAAGCTTATAGGTAATCAAAAGAAAACAGGGGATGAAAAAAAAAGGGGAAAAAACTCTACCAAGACTTACTTCGAAGACGCTTTCTTCAATGATAAAAATCTCTGAGCTACAAATCACCAGATGTTTGAAGCATCATTATATGTTCGGTCTGTTCTCACACACTTTCCTAGGCATCCGCTGAGGCCCCTGCCAGACAGGATGCTGGGCTAGACGGATGTCTGCTCTGACCCGATACAATTGTTCTAATGTTCTTAGCACCCCCGGTTGACACTAAGGAGTCATTTGTGCTGTCAGGATTTGTCTATGGAACAAGGGCTTACTGTTTTGAATCTCTGGGGGGAAAATAGGAAGTGTCATTTTCCGTGAAGGATTCTGTCCAGATTTTTTCAGTTCTGCAGTACCTGGAGGATGAATGCAGAGAACTCTTTTTTTTTTTTTAAACTCTAACCTACAAATTTGTGGTTTTAATAATAAGTTTAAGATGAATATTTCCAACACTGATTTTTGAAAATAAATTGTACTGTAGAGATAATTAATCAAATACATTATATATTAAAGACATTTACAAAGTTTTCCATCGATAATCTCAGTTCTATCCAGAGTGCATGCTATTTGGATTACTTGAGGTCTAGAAAAGGGTATCAACGTGTATTTTGTACTGAAAGGTAGCATTTGCTCTTGGTCCCTTCTCTTGAGTTCCTATACTTCACTGGGCAGGCTAGACAAACAGATAGAATGAGGGTTGAACTGGTTCAGCATGTTCGTCACTTGATCCCTTCAACTGTGTGTGCTCACAGAGGAAACATATGCAAGAGTGCCTGTAGAGAGGTGAAGATGCAAACCACCTGCCTTGTCGTCACAACTCCATTTTCCATTCCTTGAGTAGCGTGGAGTACAAACTCTCATCTTTTACCTTTTTCATCTGAGTCATCTATGCCCTGTGGGAGATCAAATAAGCATTTAAAAGGCGGGGGGGGAGGGTGTGTGTAAGCTAATTTGAGGACAGTTTTAGAGACCAGATGCCAGAAATATATTGGGGGGGGAAAGTATAAAAATAGAGCAAGCTATTCACGCAGCAGTGATTAATATAATGCACAGAAAGGGGCAGAGAAGAAGGAGAAAGCAAAAGGGCAATTTGGGTTATTTAGAGTGAGGTCTTTAGATAACTGAACCAAGTGATCCAATGCACTGATGCATTTAAAATTAATTTAAAAAAAATAAATTTAATTTAATAATTATTAATAAATCTATTCAAATAAATATACACAAATTATCTTGCACTTTGCTGTAAAGGTAAGTGTGGTATCAACACAGGAAGATTAGGAGTGTATATGACACATTTCTCTCACTATCTCAGACAGGCTTTTATTTTTGTTACCTAGTATAAGAGAAAAAAAACAAGATAATTTCTGACAAGACAAATTAAGGAAGAAGGTTTCAAAGTGTCTCAAGCCATACAGCAAGCAGACTCACGCACCAGTGCAGACCAAAAGGTCCTCACATTGTGGAGTGGGCATGGAGGATTTAGACAAATGTGTTTTCGTACAGGTTTGAAAGACTGATGAAAGTGCATTGGATGGCAAGAGGAGCTGCTAAGATCTGTGTCAAAACCAATATGATGTCATTGTAGTTGTGTCCTTGCACTGAAGGGATGTAAGGACACCAGGAACGTGACATTTCCCCAGCAGTGCATATCCTCTTTTCTATCTCAATAAGTAATAGGGTTACCATAAAGGGAGGTTCTGCCTTAGCAGTTTGGACATTACTTTTCTTGCACCATAGGGTTGAGAAGATAGCCACTAGTGCTGTGAGATATACCTGGTGTTCTGCACTGTTCTCCCCATAGTTCTTCCTCTTGGTAGGGACCTCTGGAGCTCTTTTGGTCTAACCCTCCTGCTCAAATCATGGGTACCTTAAATTTGTTTAGTCAGGACCTCATCCATTTGAAATATGAATATGTCCAAGATAGAGATTCCGCAACCTTTCTTGGCAACTTGTTTCAGTTCTCATCAACTTTCAAATTAAAAATGCTTTCCTTTAATCTAGTCTGAATTTTCTGTGTTGCAGCTTATGTCCATTCCCCATTGTGTTTCCAGTCTGCACTTCTGAGAAGAGTCTGGCTACATCACGTCTATACCTGCCCATTACATAGTTCACACACAGTAAGATATTCTCTTAACCTTCTCAGGGACATATAAACGCAGTTCTTAGCCTCTCCTTGTACATCTTGAACTCCAGCTCCATAATCAAATGGCGGCCCTCCACTAGACTTTCATCGGTGTGGCAATACTTTCTTGTACTGGGGAGCTCCAAACTGGAAATGGCCCTACAATCACTAACAGGCAATTTACCCTCAGCTTAATCCTAAACTCCAACAGAATTTTACTACTTTAGAGCAGAAGTACTTCTTTTCATACTGAATTAAAAATATTAAAAAGGCACCTACCGTTAAGCAACTACAAACCTTGTAGAAGCCTTGTAGGCTTCTTATTTTGTCTCTCAAATGAGATGCAAGAATCCAGGTGTTCAGAAAAATGTTAATTGCTCAATTTTTTTGACAGTGCTTTTTAATTTAGAAGCAAGATCTTAAATCTCTGTCAAAGGACAGGTCAATTGCCCAGTCTTTTCTCATGTACTTCTGAGGAAGTATCTCTCTGATTTATACCACTGAGATCAGAGACTTTTTAGTATATATTGTAAAACAGCATGTTTTCATTTGGCTTGGAAAGGTTGTAAAGGTAGTATGTAGTTCTTCATTAGGATTTTCATTTGTAGTAGTAGTGAAGCTGGAGGTGATTCTAAGCCATTCTTCAACATACTTTCATGTACTTTCTGAGTGAAAATAATTGCTATTATATGTTATCTACAACACAGCTGGTACACAAGAGGAAAAGTACTGCTAGCATGTGTATTGCATGGATATTGAAGTAAAATATTAGCAATGTAATCTGCAATGGCACATTGGGAAGAACCACTTCTCTTAGACTTTGCAAAAAACAGAGTGTTTTCAACTCTAATGCATATATGTTCGAATCAGTTCTGGCAACATGACATCAACTAGATAAATACAATGGTACTCAAATCCAGAATAACATTTCTATATTTCACAAACAACTTTTCTGTAACTTTTCTATATTTGCACTCTCTATAGCCCAGTAAGGTCAGGTTTTCTCATTACAATCTTTTATAATCACCCTGAGGCTTCTGTATTCTGCCATTTAGCTTTACATCATTACAATCCACAGTCTCCCCTCCCCAGTCCACTAATAAAGAACACAGATTGACTCTAAAAAAGAGAATTGTAAGCTTCAGTAACAAGTAATATGAAAATATACAACTTAGCCCTCCAGAAGACCAAGGAGAATCCAGAAGAATGATCTTTATCTTGATTTTGGGACCCTCTTTGGAGATGATTAATGATCAAAAACCAGCTGCGCTGCTTTACACTAACAGAGTGTCCATCTCAGAATGGTTTAAATACATTGGGTTATGTGCATTCATAGCATAACAGCTTTCCATCCACAAATGGAGCTTGCCTACCTGAACATGTAAGCAACAGGTAACCTGAACTTAGGGTTGAAGATCAAAGCCCTGTACTCCGTGTTGTGCTAAAAAACCTGTCCTCAGGTAGTATACACACACACACTGTTTAATTAAAAAAAACTCACCATGATACAAATTCTGTAGCAGCACAGTTCCACTTGGTACATTTGCAGCTGGAAATTTCATCAGCCAGAGTCTCTGCCATCTCCGTGTTACGTAGTGATGTCACGTTAATCACTCTGGTTAAAAAGAAACTGACAATAAACACACTTTACAAGCAGAGAAGTATAAAAAATCTTATTAGAT
The DNA here is from genome assembly GCA_013396915.1 of Stercorarius parasiticus. NCBI lineage: Eukaryota > Metazoa > Chordata > Aves > Charadriiformes > Stercorariidae > Stercorarius > Stercorarius parasiticus. The sequence continues at coordinate 38,353 of VWZL01003826.1, forward strand.
ACCATGGCAAGGAGACTCTTTTAGAAGAGCTGCATGAATCTCCAGTGAGTAAATAAAAGGAGTAAGAAAAATTCTGAGTAAGAAAAAGGATGCATGTAAAAAGATTGGAATGATGAAGAATCTGGGGAACAGAGAAAAGAAGCCTTAAACAGCCAAATGCTGAGAAAATGTACGTTAGAGCATCAATCTGAAACCCAGTGGGGCACAGCATAGCAATTCTACCATGTTTGAGAGTGTCAGTTTAATACCTGAAAATTAAGTATGAACTGAGCGTGAGTCAGTTCAGTACAGCTGCCTCATCCAAGTACTGCACTTCGGTCCCCAGAGAAAGACTAAGTAGGAAATTGTTCACTTTAGGAGCCATTAAACAAACAAGTAGGGAGGAAAGCAGGGTTCGGAAAGTCCAGGCTTATGTGCTGGTTTAGACTCTGGATCCCAGTCTGGGAATGGTGTCCCCAGCTTTGCATCGATCAGTCTTAACACCAGACCAAGCAGTGTGCGTCAGTGGAAGCGTAGCTGCTGGCAGCCACATCACCGATGCACACAACCCATGCTGGCTGTGAGAAGCCATCTTCTGTAAAGGAACCGAGCCTCATCAGGCGTCTTTGTTTGCTTTACCCTCATAACTGCATTACTCACTTTATCAAGCGTTTGCATCCTGAATAAATTTCGGCTGATACGGTATTTAAAGTTCAAACTTGAATGTAGAAGACAATTCTGTGAAAGGCTGCGGAAAGGCAGGTATTTCCCTGCAGCCTGTGGAGAGCTCGCACTGGAGCAGGGAGAAGCATGAGGAGGCAGGAGCGGCAGAGGGGAGCTGTGACGGCCTGACCAACCACAGCCCCCCATTCCCCATCCCCAGGGGTGAAGCTGAGCCTGGGAAGATGGCAGGGCGTGGGGGGAAGGTGTTTTATTTTTGCCTTTGTTTCTCACCATCCTACTCTGTTTTTAATTGGCAATAAACTATATTTAGTTTAGGCCCAAGTTGAGTCTGTTTTGCCCGTGGCAGTAATTGGTCAGCGATCGCCCTGTCTCTATCTCAACCCATGAGCTTTTCCATCTTATTTTCTCCCATGTGCTGCTGCAGAGGGGGAGTGAGAGAGCGGCTGGGTGGGGGTCTGGCAGCCAGACAAGGTCAACCCGCCACAGTAACAATAAATTAAACCCACGTTTAGCGTGGCTGGTTTTATCACATCTATCTCAGTTGAGCGTAACTCAGAATTTGTTGAAGGGAAGCCTGAGGAAGCTCAGTCTTTGTTGAACTCTCTCTCATTGCTGCTCTGTCACCTAAGAGATCTACAGCAGCAGCTTTTTCCTTTCAGCTGGTTAAGTAGAAGACACCCTGCACCATGTGCCTTTCCAGGGCTGTAAAGAAAACCAGGAAGTGCTTAATAGAACAACATTTAGGAGTCTGTTAAAAATTTCAGTGAGGTAGTGAAAGCTGCCTTACTCACAGAAGACAGGGTTGTTTTAGCTTAACATGGTGTATAACATGGTATGGCACATGGCACGTAGACATGGCACTATCTGGCAGAAGCTTTAGGCACGTATTACCAGGCAGAACTGTTATGATACTTAGGCTGCTTCATCGACTCTTTTAGTTTCTTTGCTTTTAGGCTTATTTACGGCAATACAAAGTTAGCTCACCCCTACCTGCAATCAGAACAGGAAACAGTTTCCTGAGTAAATGTATGTTAATTTAAATAAGCTGTTCATATTTGCCTTTTCTGGCACAATCTCTTTGCTCACTCACCAACCGAATGAGTCATGAAAACCAGTTAGAATCAACACCTAACATTAAAATGCTTTGGCATTTCCACTTCCACAACTCAACATTTGCAAAGGAAATTATATATTGCCCATCCCTTTTTCTCAAGTTACTTAAAAATCTATCTTAACTGTACTGTATGAGGTCAGGTTGCTCATGGGCACTGGTCTGACATGGAAGAAAACAGGCTGCTTGTTGACACAGAGGAAACAAATCACAGAGAGTAGCTTGCTTGGATTATTTATTTTTTTTTAGTTTAATTTGCCAGAGATGACAGAGAAATTATTCCTGCTCAGGAAACAATCAGATAATGAGGAAAGGCCTGAGGCTTTTAAACACAGCACCTCTGCTTCCCTCAGTGGGATTGGTGGTAATGGTCAGTAAGTTTCTGGCAAGTTGCCTCTTGCAGGAATGCCATTTACTTGCTTTAGAAAGGACTATTTCTGAGTCTGGAGGTGGTTTATTTAATTTCTAAGGGAGTTTTAAATAATTAATAAAGAACCAGTACTTTTATGGGCATCGAGTTGTGTTTCCGGCATTGATTCCTCCTACAGACCAAGAACCCACATCTTCCTGACAACAGCATCTGCATCATATTGCTGATGTCCCACTGGCAAGCTAAGGAGTGTCTTTGCAAGACTGGCTGCAAGCGGTCCTGAGCTTGCTCTGTGTGCTATGAAAAAGCTCTCTGTGTCGGTATCGCTCTGGGCTGGGGTATGAAATCAAGCACAGTCAATCCTATTGGGACTGTATAGAACCCAGACACAGCCTGTCTCACATCTGGACTGCTTCAAGGAAAGATGTAGTTGTGTTAGGACCTGTTCATAAAGACTATCCTCAAGTATCTGTCTGAGGGACCTGGAAAAATGCACCTAAAATGTCTTCTAAAATTCACAGGGGGAAAAGAAAAAGGGAGAGGAGATGGAGAGGAGATGGAGAGGAAGGGAGGGGATGGGGGAGGAGAGGAGAGGGAAAGGGAAAGGGAAAGGGAAANCAGAGGGGAGCTGTGACGGCCTGACCAACCACAGCCCCCCATTCCCCATCCCCAGGGGTGAAGCTGAGCCTGGGAAGATGGCAGGGCGTGGGGGGAAGGTGTTTTATTTTTGCCTTTGTTTCTCACCATCCTACTCTGTTTTTAATTGGCAATAAACTATATTTAGTTTAGGCCCAAGTTGAGTCTGTTTTGCCCGTGGCAGTAATTGGTCAGCGATCGCCCTGTCTCTATCTCAACCCATGAGCTTTTCCATCTTATTTTCTCCCATGTGCTGCTGCAGAGGGGGAGTGAGAGAGCGGCTGGGTGGGGGTCTGGCAGCCAGACAAGGTCAACCCGCCACAGTAACAATAAATTAAACCCACGTTTAGCATGGCTGGTTTTATCACATCTATCTCAGTTGAGCGTAACTCAGAATTTGTTGAAGGGAAGCCTGAGGAAGCTCAGTCTTTGTTGAACTCTCTCTCATTGCTGCTCTGTCACCTAAGAGATCTACAGCAGCAGCTTTTTCCTTTCAGCTGGTTAAGTAGAAGACACCCTGCACCATGTGCCTTTCCAGGGCTGTAAAGAAAACCAGGAAGTGCTTAATAGAACAACATTTAGGAGTCTGTTAAAAATTTCAGTGAGGTAGTGAAAGCTGCCTTACTCACAGAAGACAGGGTTGTTTTAGCTTAACATGGTGTATAACATGGTATGGCACATGGCACGTAGACATGGCACTATCTGGCAGAAGCTTTAGGCACGTATTACCAGGCAGAACTGTTATGATACTTAGGCTGCTTCATCGACTCTTTTAGTTTCTTTGCTTTTAGGCTTATTTACGGCAATACAAAGTTAGCTCACCCCTACCTGCAATCAGAACAGGAAACAGTTTCCTGAGTAAATGTATGTTAATTTAAATAAGCTGTTCATATTTGCCTTTTCTGGCACAATCTCTTTGCTCACTCACCAACCGAATGAGTCATGAAAACCAGTTAGAATCAACACCTAACATTAAAATGCTTTGGCATTTCCACTTCCACAACTCAACATTTGCAAAGGAAATTATATATTGCCCATCCCTTTTTCTCAAGTTACTTAAAAATCTATCTTAACTGTACTGTATGAGGTCAGGTTGCTCATGGGCACTGGTCTGACATGGAAGAAAACAGGCTGCTTGTTGACACAGAGGAAACAAATCACAGAGAGTAGCTTGCTTGGATTATTTATTTTTTTTTAGTTTAATTTGCCAGAGATGACAGAGAAATTATTCCTGCTCAGGAAACAATCAGATAATGAGGAAAGGCCTGAGGCTTTTAAACACAGCACCTCTGCTTCCCTCAGTGGGATTGGTGGTAATGGTCAGTAAGTTTCTGGCAAGTTGCCTCTTGCAGGAATGCCATTTACTTGCTTTAGAAAGGACTATTTCTGAGTCTGGAGGTGGTTTATTTAATTTCTAAGGGAGTTTTAAATAATTAATAAAGAACCAGTACTTTTATGGGCATCGAGTTGTGTTTCCGGCATTGATTCCTCCTACAGACCAAGAACCCACATCTTCCTGACAACAGCATCTGCATCATATTGCTGATGTCCCACTGGCAAGCTAAGGAGTGTCTTTGCAAGACTGGCTGCAAGCGGTCCTGAGCTTGCTCTGTGTGCTATGAAAAAGCTCTCTGTGTCGGTATCGCTCTGGGCTGGGGTATGAAATCAAGCACAGTCAATCCTATTGGGACTGTATAGAACCCAGACACAGCCTGTCTCACATCTGGACTGCTTCAAGGAAAGATGTAGTTGTGTTAGGACCTGTTCATAAAGACTATCCTCAAGTATCTGTCTGAGGGACCTGGAAAAATGCACCTAAAATGTCTTCTAAAATTCACAGGGGGAAAAGAAAAAGGGAGAGGAGATGGAGAGGAGATGGAGAGGAAGGGAGGGGATGGGGGAGGAGAGGAGAGGGAAAGGGAAAGGGAANCACTGATACTGGAAAAAATGAAAACTTTACTTGAACGAGGCTTTTTACAGACTTTTACAGGTATTTACGATCAGTTTTTAATATTGTTACAGTCAAATGAAGAACAGCTTCAAGAATTAATGAAGCAGTGCAAGGATCTAAAGGGTTTTCTTCTCTGTACCTGACTGTCCTGTATTGAAAGAGCCCTGTACCATGCACAAAGACCCTCTTCCTTTAATATGTTCCCTTTTGACTAGTTCATTTGCTATCTCATAGCAAGGTTTCTCAACATACCATCTGCACAAAGTCCATTAGCGAACATGAGCAAGAGTATTTCTGTATTGTGTCTGTTTCAAACATGAAACATATGGTATTTGTGCATACCAAATAAATATTTTTCCACTGGGCTTCTGCATGAGGCTTAATTTGTCAATATGATAAAATCCAAATTTTACATTTTATCATTAAACCGAGCAGACAGGTTCAAATTAGATTTCCAAAAGACAGTTCTTTAAGAATTTGCCATCAAATATTCAAAGATTGTAGAAATGCTATAGAACATCTCTAAAAATGAAAGAAAAAAAAAGACACAATTTTGTTTCCTTTGGGAAGTAGGATTGGTTTGTTGTAAAGTTTAAATGAGTGTCAGATGTGGAAATACAGCCGAAACACTAAAAACTTCATATAATTTAAAGTGTTCCACATTGATATCTTATTAGGCAGCAAAAACATGAATTATGGGAAATGCATTCATTTGTTTGTTTAAAGAAATAGTGTAGATATACGTTTACTACAAAAACCCATTTCCCTAAGCTTCTTTAGTCATGAAACACCCTCCATATAATAATATAATGTCTGGTATACTCTTGAATAGCTTGACAAGTTGCAATTTCAGTCAATTTTGGCTTTCAATACTTGCTGTCATGCATAGAAGAGCTGTTTCAAATAAAAGACATGAGATGAAAAGAGTGAATCTGGAACAAGATTCCTTAGATAAATGACCTTTCAACTTAGGACAGACATGTTTATTATTTAATAGGCAAAAAAGGGTAGATTATGAATATTTAATTAACAAGACTCCAGCGCAAACCAGAGGCTGAAACAGAGACAGACAGATCTTAGTCTGTGATTATACTGCTCTTTCTCCTATTAATTAGAACCCTACTCCATGCTCTTTTGTTATGTTTGTACTGTCTCTTATGCTAATTGCAGCTTTAACCTTCCTTATGGAATTGTAATTTATGTTTTATAACATTGTATGCTTTAGCCATTCATCCTCTTGTAGCTTCCAGCCCATATGTTTTGAATTAGATTCATCTGTAACTGGGTATATTAAGTCTGTTGGAGTGTCTATAGCTGGAGTTACACCCCTGTATGCTTGATTATGTTATCAAGTCTTTCTCGATAAAATTAGTAATAATATACAAGTTTCTTTTAAAAAGGTAGAAGAAGAAGTGGATTGATTTGGAAGAAGGAGAGCACTTGTGCAGGTAACATTTCTTTCTTATCTATTCTGTTATAGTAAACTGTTCTCTCACTCAACATAAGGCTTCATGCTACTCCACTATCAACAATAATTAAAACTTGTCTGGAGTTATCTCACCAACCAATGTCAAAATGATTGGTATTGTGTAGATTCCTTTTACATGTAAACTAGCCAGCCATTTCAACAATTAAACATGAAAGACAGCACAACAAGGAACACAACTTAGTTGTATCAGTGGCTTCAAAACTTGGCTTCAGTTCAGGCTGGATATGTTAATATTCAGAAAATTGACATCATGCTCCTTGCTGATTCCTGTACCCAATGGCCATCTTTAAAGGTATTGGGCTACTTCTGTTCCCTCCTGTGTTGAATATCTGTCAGCTGCTTGTCCCTTGTAATGTTTCAACAGACGGTGAAGCCTTCTGACTGTTTTCCTAGGCTTTTTACAAGGAGGTCAGTGCTGAGCACTGCAC
>VWZL01003826.1:46262-84937 GCA_013396915.1 Stercorarius parasiticus
GGAGAGGAGAGGAGAGGAGAGGAGAGGAGAGGAGAGGAGAGAAATGTCTTGATATTTGTAATTCACAGGAAGAAAGTAAAAAAAAGCAAAGATACAATGCTTGGTTTCCTAAGGATTAGGAAAAACAAACACGTAACCCTGGGTAAGGATAGAACACCGAGGAAAATCAACCAAAAAGTATGTGTCATGGTAAAAAGCTGGTACAGAAAACAGTGAAAGGTTTTTCTAAATTCTGAGCCTGCCTGAACTGTTTTGGAAATTGAAAGCATAGACAAGAGGGAGAGAAAGCTAAGGTGGTGCAGAAATACAGGATGACTGAAAAGAAATGCCGTGATTTAATCCAGAACCATTTCTTTTTAAAATTAGAATGTTTTTTAATACCATAATCCAGACAACTATGCACGTGATCTTATTAACATGTCCCTTAATAGAAAACTTTAGGTGTGAGCTCAGAACATCCTAATGATTTCTGGGAGAATAAGATGTAGTTAGTAAAGACAATTAATTACTGTACTGTGTCCAAAAAGGGGTAAGGCTTTGAGTGAGTGATAAATTGTTTTAATTGATTTGTTGGGTGAACTACTTGCCTATTTTGTAATTGCTCCTTCCTTTTTCTTCCCTTAGCTTGGTCTTTCTCAGTCCTAGTCACACAATGAAGTGTCTGTTCCTCTATCTGAGAAAAATGTTTTCCTTCCCTTATGAGGTTGAGTGCTGCCTGATTCCTGAAGTGGGCATAGTCTTTGGCTATAAATTAGTCTTTAACAAACACACCAAAGGCATAGCTTGATTGAGATGGTGTCAGCTCTGTTGCTTATCAAGTATACAAAGAGAAATTTTGACTGGCAGAGAGAGAAGATAGGAAGACAGGTGACAGCAGTCAGCTCGTGCTTGAGGCTGCAGAGGTTGGTAATAAGTCTGATCTTGGCCAACAAAGACTGCCAAGGTGACACATCTGGTTCCCCTTCCTTGTATACAGAGCCTGCGCAGGGCTTGGGATGCTAGCTGGATGCAGATGCTGAGCTATGGTGTCTGGTAGAAGTCAGGTGTGCAGACCATCCCAGGGTTAGTTAGTGCGTACGGGGCTATTTGACAGCGCGGGCTGGCAGTAAAAGTGTAGGTGCCTGTGGGCTTTTTGGAGATTTTATCATATGGGTAGCCTGCTTTAACACATGTATTTCAGGAAGTTTTATCATTTTGTTATTGAATGTAAGCCATTACTTGGTGAATAATTTCAATTAAGCTGGCAGAATATCACTGAGAGAGAAATATAACAAAACCCATATTCTTAGGTCTTACATAGACCTAAAGTATTGTTATTCTATTACTGCCACTGAGACTCTGCAGAATAAAGCTTTTAATAACTAAGGAAAAGGTGGGGAGAGAAAAGTACTAAATTCCATGCAGTGTTGTCTGCCGCAAAGTAAAAATCTCCCCTGGGAAGATGAAAAAAAATAATGCTGTATTAGGTGGCTAGTTCAGAACCATTTCTATAACCTAATGAAGGCAATTCTGGAATTACATATCACTCATCTTGGGTGGAAGGGGCAATTTTTATAAACCTATCTCGCCGGTTATGGGCATTTATTGTTTGTCATAGCCTTTGGAAAAAAAGACTGGCCTGTCACTGAGTGGGACATTTGAAAGTAGGATGACATACACAGAAGGAAGGAGTCAAAATACATGTGCTTCATGGCTGCAGCAGCTTTAAGAGAACATACTAAGTTATAAAACATCGTATCAAATAATATTTAACAATGGAGCATTACCATAGTGAAACCAGGAAATATTGTAAGTTATATTGCTGTCATAAGCATTAGTTCATACTGGTTAGATCACCATTTAATTGCTTGTATAGTGAATGTGATCTTTACTATTACTATTAACATTGTTTTATTACAGTTACAAGTTTATATTTTAACTGTAACATAATGATTATGACTTTTACAATTATTTTACAGCTTTAATGTTCTTATAATTAGAAGTGATAATACTATTAACACAGGTTTACTTGTATCCGTGTCAATAATATTTCATAGATAGTTATTCTTTCAAACGTTTTTGTTAATGGTCTGAAATCCCAGACTGGGAGACTGTGATGGCTAGCTTGAAGACTGAACCGACAGTGGCAGAACATGACTCAGAGCCGCCTGAGCCAGAGTGGAACAACAAACACTCAGAACATTTTTTAAAAGAAACCAGAGTCAAATTATATGGTCCAAAATGTAGCTGCCTACAGTTATTTAAAACGTTCCCAGCAGAGTGGCCACCGAGGCAAAATTAATGAATGATTAGACAGCGTAGCAGTTAAGAAGTCCTCTGGAAAAATAAAATTTAGGGGGAGATATTGACAACTTACTGCAACTTTTTGTACATTTTCCACAGAGATCTGAAAATTTCTGAATGAGAGCCAGACTGTGAAAAGACTGATGTGAAACGCAGGCTGCTTTTGCATGAATGAAGGGGCACCAGCATTGGAAAGACAGTGGAACATTAAAAAAAGGCAGTTTAAAATGTGGCAAGATTTTATTATGTCTCAGAACAAAAGGAACAAAAGCTAGATATATTTCTTTCAGAGCAGTTTTTTGAGCATTTGAAATATATAGAATACAAAAATCCAGTCAGTAATGATCTTGTATGTACTTTATCAGCTTCTGTTGCACATTTCACAAGGGAAATTTGTCTCCTATGGGAGATGTAAGTTTTAGGTTGTGACAACTGTATCTGGTTTATTTGCTAGCACTTGGTCTGTGCATCTTTAACAAGAAGCGGCTGGCTGAGGAGAGCCTGCTGGAGATTGTCCTGAGCTGGGAGTGCCTTGGGCTGCTCCAAAGGGATCCCAGAGCTGCCAGGGCTGGGAGAGAGGCAGCAAGGAGTTGGGAGTTTGTAACTTACACAGGTTGCACACGGGTAGAGACCTACAGGAGTGGCAGGTTTATTCAGAGCTGAGGGTTGCACACATTTTTCCTAAGCCTATATCGCTTTCCACTCCTACTCCTGTTTCATCCTCACTTCACAACTTTCCTTTTGGGCAGTCAGCTTGAACAAGCGTCAGTTTTGCAGCTGCCCATGTATCACATAAACTGTGTCTGTTGGAGTCAGTGTCAGCAGCAAGGGTTTCCCATGGTTTCAGCATTTTTCTGCAAAATGTTAGTAATATTTGGGAAATGGACAGCATATGTGCCCAGAGCTCCTTGTGAAAACAATGGGAGTCTGAATTGTGAGATCATCCAAGCCCATTTGATTATTGACTCTTTCTTAGTCTTGAATACATCTTGAATATATCTGTGGAAAGCTTAGGGAAGGGCGGGATTCTGTCCAAACCAGCAGAAGTAAATGAATGAAAATAACCATGGGAGTGAAATCCCAGAGTAGCCCCAATTCGGTCACCTCCTTTTCCATCGTTTGCAGACAATGCACTTTCACTGTTCTGGTTCACCAGTTATGGGAAGTTTCACTTCTGCTTTTCCAGAGTGTTGTGATAGGAAAGGGAATATTCTCACTGCTGCTTATGACACTTGAGTTCTGTTCATTACAAATCAGTTTTAGATGAGGCAGAAAGCAATATAAGAACTGAAGTTTTTGGAAAGAGGGAATGGCGTAGCTCATAGTATTTCCTCCCTGCCCATAGCAGGGGGCTTGGAACTAGATGATCTTTAAGGTCCCTTCCAACCTTAACAATTCTATGACTCTATGATTCTTCTGCTTCATACAGTTTGCTACCTGCATAATGATGTCTGTTTACTCAAAATATTGAGTAAACAAAACCAGAACACTTAGTCACTATGTCTTGCACACAGACTGCAGGCACTACCAGGTTTAACTTGTGACTGAATGCTTAACTTGCATTAAGATCCTTCATCAAAATACATTCATAACCACAGCATGTACATTCAGATTCTGAGTAAACATACTGCTTTTAATTTTCATGCTGATAAAGTTTATTTACAAGGAAGAAGGAAAAGGTATAAAATACCTATGTTGAAGTTTAAATATTCTGACCAAAATATTATATGGTGTTCTGTAAATTACCAGAAGCAGTGACTCTGTCTTGAATTTGACAGCTACTTTAGCGTATGTGACAAAGGAACAAGTTTTTCCTTCCCCTAAGGAGAGGAAAATACAAAAGAGAAATTAGAAAACTTTGTCAGCCATCCTACTAGACTTTGAGAAGTTTTAGGAGAACCTTCTTAATCTTTTCAGAAAATAAATATCTGCTATTCCTTTTAAACACTCCCACCTAGGAAACATGAAACTCAAAGAGCATATATAAAAATCAATATTCTACTGTCATAGTGTTTCCCAATGTGGTGAAATTATTTGGCAAAAGTCCTTAATTTCCTTCCCATGTTCACTGAACCTCTATGTAAGGAAGAAAATAATGCATCAAAGAAATAAACTTCTGAAATTTATACAGAAAGAGAAATATTACTTTGTTCCGCATACCTCATCATGCTTCAAAGATTAAGCAGGCAAATGGAGTTGGGAATAATAGTGCATAATAAGCATCTTTATTTTTCATGTATGAATTTTTAGATACTTGGAGAGGGGAAAAAATGGGAGGGGAGGAAGGAACAGGAATAGGGAACTTATTTTTTCTGAAATCAAAATTCTGCTAGAATAAGAGGAGAAGACACAAACTGTATTTTGATTCTCACATTAGGAAAAACCTGGATGCAGAATGAGGTTCTTTGACTAAGAGTCTATGATACACCACTCCACAGAACGAAATGCAGTGACAGGGCTGTGCTGAATGAGAATAAATGTCTTTAGTTGGTGATTAATATTTATTTAATTATCTTATTTAAAGATCTTATTTAAAGATTTTTACTCTATATTTTCCTTAAATATCTTTTTTTGACATTTGAGAAAAGGTGTAGAACAGCTCTGTATTATTGTGGTATTTAATATTTGTAGCATTTCTGCAACTTCTAATTGACTTCTGTTTATGAGCATGTTACAACTCAGTACCTTTTAAGAGGCATGTATTTTCCCAACCTCTGATTTATTCCTAATTGAATAAAACAATAGTTTCTCTAAATATGAGGAAAATATATGCTCTATATTATGCTGTCTCGTCACAATTATAATAGATCTTTGTCATTCACTGCTGTAAACCCCTTCCAAATCCATTAAAATAACCCCTTCATGCTGCTGCATACAATTCAGTCATTTATTAGGCTTTCCCTATTTGTTCGGCATTATCTCATCGGTTTGTCCTATAGGGTGTCAATTATTTAGCTGTGACCAGTACAGTACATTGATTTCACCTCTTAAATATAAAGGCTTAAGATAATTCCTTTTCACAGTGGAAAAAGGCTCTGCTGCTTCCATTATCTGATGCCTATTTCATCTAAGTCAGATGCTTGGAGCCAGTGAGTAATACTTCCTTTTACTTGAGTGCATTTAATTTAGCAGACTTTCACAGCTGTTTAATTCATCCCAACAGTTAATGAACATTCATAATATCAGTAGGGATATATTTTACTCTAAAAGTCAGTAAATTGAATGTATTAAAAATGGTTTCACCAACCCTTGCTACTGAGATTCTTCAATGGAATTTGAAAACTAGTTGGGGAGTGAGCACATGTTCAGAAGCAATATAAAAAAGACAGTACTTTATAGCTAAACATACCACCCAGCAAAATCTGAAACAAAAGGAGGAACCTACAGACTAGAGGAACCTCTAAATAGCAGACTAATATTTTTGTCTAATATATACTGCTCAGTCTATGTGTGACCGTCTCACTTATGTTCTCCTCCAATAAAATTTTGAGACTTCATATCCATACCACTTATTAACTGAAGATTGATGTCTGCCATATTTATTCCAGCAATACAGCGCAGCTGAATCAAAGGCAGGATTTACTGAAGTATGGGTTATGCCATCAGCTTTTTGGGAAATATAATTTTTGAGCAGGGATGGGGATCTCTGAGATCCCCAGGATGGATGTTCTCCCTTGGGGACATCTGTGACAGCAGCTCCCCACTTGACAAGCACAGCTTCTGCTGGAAAATGCTTTCTGAATTTCAGAAAGACGGATTTTGCAGTGTCCAGATCTGTATAATCACTACACTGTTCTGTGAGGAATACCCTACTATTGCGCAGCTAAAATCATTCTTCAGCCAAAATACAGTAAGACAAACAAAGAAAAGTTATTCACCATATCCAGAGCGCTCTGTTTTCTGCATCCTTCAAAGTAAACTTCATATCTTGAAATGTCTTCCATTATAGGTGAAGAAAAGGCAGACAAAAACAAAAGGAAGCTACTTGCAGTGAGATTAGATATGAGAATTTTTCTCATTTTGAGAAGTTAGCTAGCTGTTGGCTTTTCTACCTTTCACACCTCAGGGATTTCCAAACCGCCCTGTACTCTGCTACAAAGAAATTCTCCCTAATAAGTAAAACATGTTAGCTTTTTATAGCCCGTGTCTGTTCTGCTACGGCATCCAGACAGATTTAATCTTTCATTATGAAACTAGTGGTTCTTCCTTGGCCCCGAGATGGCTTAGTCATCTTAAGTCAAGATTTTTCTGATATGATTTCTGTATTTTGTATAAGTGCTGTGGGGCAGGATTAGGCAATCAAAAGAGGAAGGATGAATCTGGAGCAAGACACATGCCCACGCTCTCACACACTAGCTTATTCTAGGTAAAAAAAGGTCTTGGTGGAAACATCTAACCAAGCTAACTATGTGGTTCACTACCTGCAGCTAGCTGCAGTTAAGGTCCTCAGTAATTATCTGTTTTGAAATGATGGTGTGAATAGAATAGAATAGAATAGAACAGAATACAATACAGTACAATACAATACAATACAACAGACTGTTTCAGTTGGAAGCGACTACAATTATCATCTAGTCCAACTGCCTGACCAATTCAGGGCTGAGCAAGGTAAAGAATATTATTAAGGGCATTGTCCAAATGCCTCTTAAACATTGATGGGCTTGGGGCATTGACCACCTCTCTAGGAAGCCTGTTCCAGTGTGTGACCTAAAGAAATACTTCCTAATGTCCAGTCTAAACCTCTGCTGGTGCAGCTTTAAACAATTCCTATCACTGGGTACCAGGGAGAAGAGCTCAGCAATTCCATCTCCACGTCCCCTCCTGAGGAAGCTGCAGAGAGCAATGAGGTCGCCCCTCAGCCTCCGTCTCTCCAAACTAGACAAACCCAGAGTCCTTGCCCACTCCTCACAGGACATTCCTTCCAGCCCTTTCACCAGCTTTGTTGCCCTCCTCTGGACGCATTCAAGGACCTTCACATCCCTCTTAAATTGTGGGGCCCGGAACTGCACACAGTACTCAAGGTGAGGCCACACCAATGCTGAATGCAGCGGGATAATCCACTCTCTTCACTGATGCATGCTGTATTTGATTCACCCCAGAATGCGGTTTGGCCTCATGGCTGCCAGGGCACGCTGCTGAGTCATATCAAGCCTGCTGCCGACCAGCACCCTCAGATCCCTTTCTGCAGGGCTGCTCTCCAGCCACTCCTCTCCCAATTTATACTTTTGCCTGGCATTAATCTCTCCTAGGTGCAGAGTCCAGCGTTTCAACTTGCTAAATTTCATCCCACTAATCATCTATTCTACATCCCTCTGCAAGGCCTCTTATCCCTCAAGAGAGTCAACAGTGCCTCCCAGGTTGGTATCATCAGCAAACTTGCTAATGGTGCATTCAACTCCTGCACCCAGATCATTGATAAATATATTGAACAGAACTGGCCTAGAATTGAACTTTGAGGAACATCACTGGTGACTGGTTGCCAGTCAGAGGTAGCCCCATTCACTACAACCCTTTGAGCTCTGCCCTTCATCCAGTTCTTCACCCAGAGCACCATGAACCTGCTCATCCTGCAGTTGGACAACTTGTCCAGAAGGATGCCGTGAGGGACAGTATCAAAAGCCTTACTAAAATCCAGAAGAACCACATACGCTGCCTTGCCTTCATCCACTAGGCAGGTGACCTTACAATTGGAGGACATCAAATTAGTCAAACAGGACTTTTCCATGTTGACTGTGCCTGATCACTGATGGATGGCTCAATACCCCTTTTCTAAGCATCCTATAACATATTCTTTGTAGTTGATGGTCTGGTGAGCCTAGACGTGCACTCAGGAATACAATGGTGATGTTTTTTCAAACTGGCAGCAAGAGCAAGTTGATAAGTTATTCAGTTTTTTCCCCACCTCTTGGTTCATAACACTAAACTGTGATCTCTAACATATGCTTACCTGTGATTATTTAAAACAAGAAGGGGCTCCTATCTGTTGCAGCTAATCAAAAGAAGAACCACGCAGCAAGAAGGCTGTGAACATACTGGAATGCAAAAGATAGCCACAAGGACAAGTGCAATGTCATGCACACACCACACTTTGGAAAGTTCAGTAGAAGTTACACATCCCACTCTACATGATGTTGGAGCCAGCAACAAAGTGGTTTTTAATTAAAAGGGAAACATTAGCTTCCTTGATAGATCCAACATAGGGAATATGTATTGAAGGAGTGTGACTGATTCACAGGCAATCTAATGTAAAGGAAATGTTAAGGGGAGAAATAGAACATGTCAAAACAAAATAGCGCCCAGAAGTGTTACATGGGAACAAATTCTGTGATGGTTCTTGCTGTTCAAATGAGAAGTTGCTCCTTGGGTCTCTCTTCAAGCACTGCAGCTGGCTCCCTTTGGAAAGAAATGGGGAATTGGTTTGGAAGGGAAGAGTGCTCTGTGTGCATGGTATGGATAAGATGGCATTAGAGCTGTCATGCTCAACCCAACACAGTCTGCCAACAATAAAATGCTGCTCTTCTGGAGCCCTCTACTCCTGAATGCCACGAAGTAGGTAAATGCCAAGAGGTGCCAGAATTGCACGCAGTTTTCAGAGTAACTTCATTTTTTCTTTGTCTCCTGTCTGTTCTGGAGCAGAAGAAACTACAAATGGCAAAACTCCCCTGAAACACAGATCTTAGTTGTCATTTGTCCTTAATGGTATTGTTGAGTTATGACTGTGTGCTCTTAAGTTTGTTTTTCCAGTCAAATGAAGTAGATCAAATTAAATAAAATTTTCTAATCATTACTCATTTTCTTTTACTTTATGAAACTTTTAGAGTGGGCATCAATTACAAAAAGAATTTAATGATGATATGACCTTAGTTCTAATCTCTGTTGTTTTTTAAGCCTAACCTATTTATTTGCTGGAGTTTTAATTCCTTCTTTTGCTGGATTAATGTTGCCTTATAAGAACATGTACTCTATTATTTTAAGATAACTGAGCTTTTTTTTTTTTATTCATGTTCCTGTATGTTACTTTTACTAACAGTTGTCACGTGCCAGATGTTAATCTCTTGATGCTGTGTAATAACATAGATATTTGGAGGATTTAGAAGTCAAAGTTGTGAGAAGACTTTTTAATATCCATATTTGCCACTCGCTCAAGTCACAAATTCAAGGTGTTTCTTACATCTGCCTCATTGCATTTCTTGTACCTTCCAACCCTCTTTTACTCAGCAGACACTCCTCTGCTGCAGAGTCATTTTGCTTACTTATGTTTCCTTGACCATGTCCAATCTGTCATTTATTGTACACCATTGCTCTCCTGTTAGATCTCCTTGTGATAGTTTTATCTTCTTGTTTTTAGGTTAACCTCTCACATGCAAGATAACAGCTGAGCTGAGACTATCTCTGTGAGGCTGCCTGACGCTGCAGCTGTTTCATAAGCAGAATATTGGTGGGGCAGAAGAAGGCAAAGAAGAGCACAATTTTTTTGTTGTTGTTGCTAGTACATAAACCCATTTGTTCAGTTCAGCTTCCCCAAGCAGTCCCCAAGATGTGCCACAGCAGATAACTTGCACGGCAGCACTCCATTTGATCAGGAAGAGCGGCTTTTAAGGCAATACTTACAAATACTTTCTGCAATTAGAAAAAGCAGCACTCAAACTTGTTTGGAGTTTAGCTTCAGAACTAAAATAAGCGTTCCTGGGTTATTTGTAATGTACGTTATGCAACAACGTTACAACACTGTAATGGCCTAAGGATTTAAACAGAGCTAGGGTAGTTGCACTGAGATCTCCAGTAACCTGAGGAGAAACTAATTTCAAAACTGTTAGGCTCATTTTAGAATCTTGTGTCCCTCTGTGTGTTAATCTATTTCCAGTCCAGTTTTGCAGTCTTGCAGTTTGGGTCTTCTATAGCAACATAACATGCAATTCTTCTGGCTGATCTCAGTCATATGTTTGGGAATAAATTATTTTTAAGCAAAAGGAAACTATCTTTAAATAGAAATCTTAAGATATAAAAGGTCCCATTTTGTACCTACTATTTCAGATTTGAGTATTGTATTTTACTTTACTTACAGTAGTTGCTAGAGAAAGCTGCAGTTTTGAAACAGACATGCTTCCCTGAAGCTTTATGAATTTGCATCCAATATTCCATTGGAAAATGGTATACTTTCTTTGCTCCTGAGCTTGGAGGAAAGAATCTCTGTACATGTGAGGTCCCAGGAAAAAGAAGCAAGGAATGTTGTTTATTTCTGCATAGGTATTTACAATAATTTCAGTATAATTTTACTTGTTATTATGTCATGACCAAACTAGCTAAAACATAATATTTTTTTACTGACAGTTACTCTTATGAAATTTCTTGATTGCAGTTGCATATTTCATATTGTTGCAAGAACTAACCTTGTAAAAGGATCCTTTTTCCTAAAATAAAAAGAGGACTGCAGGAGAAGTAAGTGATTGTGAAATACAAGTTGATTTTTTGATCCTTTGGGGAACTTTGCTTGCATTAGGTTTGCAAGTTCTGAGTCGTTTACAAAAGCATGAGGCTATTTTGCAGAAATCAGAGAATAATAATGAAGTCCAGCACTTGAAGTATTACCAACTGTAGAAGACAGACTCATTTCCCCTTCCACCCAACCTGCTGAATTTGACTCACATCTTAGCTGCTGCATGGTAGTTACCATGTGAAGTTTATTTTACTCTTGTTCGCCAGAGAATATCATTATGAAAACTTACAACTGTATCAACAGGCGTTGAAGCTTTCAGCCACATCTGCTCAAATGCAAATGAAGACTCTAAAGTGAAGTTTGAAAAAGAAAACATGCACAAAGAGGTGTGTAATGCCTTTCTCTAGAAGTGGAAGCAAACTTTTGAATGTCACTTAAATGATTTTAAATATCAAATTAAAATTAGTCAATAGCATCTCTGTGGAAAAAAAAAATCTTTAATGAAAGATTGTATAAAAATTCTTTAAAGTAGTTCAAGCAATAGCTTCTGTCTAAATACATGTACAATTCCAAAAACCAGATGCCTCAGATTCTTTGGAAATCCTTACAAATTAGTTTTGAAGGCCCCACGTAGACAAATGCGATTAAAATACAGCAGTTCTTTAATTCAGACTTCTTTGCTCTGTGATAAAATTATGCTGCAGCCTCGTGTAGTTGAAAACAATCCTTGGTTTCCTCTGTGCAGAGATTCATTGGAAGGATCCTCATCTATTCCATTACCAGAATAAAGTACTTTTGTACTCGTACTTATGTCACTCCTGACAGATGCCTGTCGATCCTGATCTGAAAGACCTTTAGCGATGAAGATTTCACACCCACTCTATCCCACTCTTCTGCTGTTCTTAGCAGTTGAAATCTTTCCTGAATATCTAATCAGAATCTCCTCTGCAGAAGTCCACTACTGCTCGCTCTATTTGGACAGAGGAAAAAAGTACAGATTTTGCTTACTTTGATTTCAATTAAGCTTTTAAAAGTAAAAAAAATACAAAATTACATAGAGATATAGATGAAAAAAAATTAAATTCAGAAGAAGGTGAAAAGTAACCATATGCAGGAATAATAAATAGCATGAAGATTGGATGGGACCAGTGGAAGTGGCTCTCTAGCAATTATGCAGAAAAACATATAAGAGACTAAGGAGGATGATGAGATGACTGTGACACAAGAATGTCAAGATACTGTGAAAAGAGATAAATATCACTCTGGGAATTATAAACAGACATATCAAGTAACTCTGCTGTGTAATACAAAGTAAGGTGAGGCTGGAGTACGGTATCCTATTAGGAAATCTTCATTTTCAAGAAAGATGTAAAGCAATTAGTGGAGCCTCAGATAAAAATGGAAAGAAGCTAAAGTGTACTATATATGATCTGGAAAAATCGAACAAGCTGGGACTTCCTAGCTTGAAGAATAGAATGCTTATGAGGAAGATGACAGCCTTCATCAAATATATGAAACCATTAAAAGGAGAAAAATACGCGATCACTTGAACATCTTGCAGTTGTTGTCTTAGCTTTTTCTAGCATATTTTGCATCAAGCTGTAATCATAAAAAGGTTTTCCAGGAGTTGGCCACATGTCAGGAGTGTCAGGACAGAGTTTGAGGTTGACTTGCTATCCTTGACAAGCGCATTGACCTGCTTTAAGGGTACCCTCAGAGTTGGCAAGACATTGGTGAGACCACCTTCACTTGGGCGTCCACAAGCTTCATCCCCTTCTGCTCCCAGGTGTTTCCGTGATTTCCCCTGAATTCTGAAACCAGGATTCTTAAATAGGTTGTTATCAGTGACACTGGGTTGACACGAATTATTCTATTATTTGTTGACTTGTTGTGTACATAGTTTCTTTCTTTGAGAAACTGTGACCCTGGCCTTGCTAGGCTTAACAGCTTTTAATAACATTTAAGACCAAAGCGAGCTGCTGAGGCAAATCTTCATCAGCTCCAACACAGACAAGCAAAGTACATGTGCATTCTCAGCCATTACTATGAAAATCGAAGTGTCCAGAATACATGCTGATCATTACAACATTAGAAGTAACTACCCAAGTGTATGAAAATAAATTAAAATCAATTTGTTTGAAATTAATATTGATAAACTCTTTGAGACTTTCTACAATGTCAGATTCTGATGAGATTTATATCACCTGCATTGCACGCTCTCAGTAAAATGGCTTATATGTGGGACCTGGGATATAATGTTCTTTCATTCTTTGTGGATGGCATGTTGTAGGAGAAAAAGGCCCTTCATATCAGTTAGAAATGTAATTTTATACTTAGCGTTTCTTCATTAGTTACATTTACTTGTTTTTTTCTATTATTTCACTGTTTCTAGAGTAGCTGCAACTGAAATATGGAAAAAAAATTAATTTTGTAGAAGAAACACCATAAAGATGTATTAAGGATTAATTTCAGCAATTAATTTTCATACTTACGAGTTAATGATGGCTAACTAAAGGTTTTGCTAATTGAAGGTAAGCATTGTAATAATAAAATGTCCATCTTGGCCCTTTTTCATTTTAATGCAATGATATAATTCTCACCAAGTAAGATTTGTCTCCTTTATATACTTCCCAGATGAGCAAGCTGCTGAATGAGGATACTAAAAGGGTCAGACATTTGAAAGAAACAGAACCAGAAGGGGTCTAGAGAGATTATACTATTCATCCCCATGTGCATGTTTATTATCATTACTGTGAGTAATTCTGATAAATTAAGTGGAGTAGCTCATGTGAGTAAATGAAAGGATACATATCTGCAGGTCTGAGACCACATTTTTTAGTTCTTAGACTACAATTTTCAATTTTCCTTAAGTACATTAAGTTAAGTTGTTGATTTGAGGAAATCTGAACTGATCAACCATTTAGAAGTGAAAAGTTCCTCATATTTACCAAAAAAAAAGCAGCATACTAGAAAATGAAAAAAAAAGGTATTTCAAATAATATGGTTGTGCATCTAAATAATAAGTATTAAAACAACTACCTGTGTGATGTAGGACCACTAGATGTTGACACTGTTGGGTTTTTTTGTTCTTTCACAGGCTTAGTTTTATTTGGTTTATACTAATTTGGTCTTTATTTCTGAAAGATGTAAATAATATTACTTCTGAAAGGGAAGTGCAACTATTTTAAAAGGATTATTTTAGGCATTTACAAAGCAATATTTGTTAATCAGACCATTTATAACCTCAGCAGATGCTAGAGAAGTTCCAGCTTCAGCAGAAATGCTGTCTCAAGCAGCAAAATGCACTTGGGAGAGGTATTGTAATCAACAGAATGAATTTCAGTTACAGAGCGTCCCTTCCCCAGGAAAGCATCACGTCCACCTTGAACCAATCTGGAAGTGGAAACGAGCAGCGTGATGACACAGTATTGGGATTCTAGAAGTTGCAGTCATAGCCTGGACCAAGGGAGGTCAAGGAAGAACAAGAGAGGTGTCACAATTTCATACATGACTGCCTCTCACAATCAATGTCATAATAAAAGTACTAAAACAAATTAAGAGCAGTGTGGTCTTTGGGGCAAGATTCATCTGCCTGGAAGTTTGCAAATATTTCCTAATTGCTTAGCTGGATAATTATTGCCACATGTTTATTGCTGGATCTAGCTCTTACGGCAAAGCCAGCTCTAAATCAAGTGAGAATTGCTATCATGGATTCCTTTGATGTTATGCTTTCATCTAACAGCTCTAGATTTCAGCTATCATTAACACAAGTCTCTGTGTAAAGAGCTGGATATTTTTAGAATGCTTTCAGTTATAGATATGACATTTGCCTTACTCAAATGCTTGAAATGAGTAGAGTTCACATCTACTGTTTCTATTCTATGGCATGTTTAATATCAGGGCTAGATTGTGAATTCCTCACTTACTCTGGTTAACAATAATCTACACAAGCAAGTCTACTAAAAACAGTAACAGTTTTTGTGAAACTTTGTTAGGGGTCTTGTAAACCCTGTGCCTATCCGTGCAAAGAAAATGTGGTACTGGGTCTGCAGCACTCTCTAAGTTGCCTTAACATTTGTCAAAACATCTGACAAATATTCAGTCAAAATAAACCAATTAAAACTTCTAATACCCCCAAATTCTAGGTTGTTCTGGTAACACTGGGAACACAGGAAAAGTTTGTTCATAGGAACAAACTACTTCCTATTTTGAATAACAGAAGACTGCCCAGAAACAGCAGGTGCATTTGGGTCAAGATTTCCAGGATTTGAATGATGTACAAATTTCTTCCACTTTCCAAACTGCATAAAACCATTCAACAGCCCTCTCATTTCAACCTTGAAATTTAGAATCTTTTTTTCTATGAGGGTATATTGTCTGTCTTCTGTCCATCAACTGATTTTTACCAGTTCAACCTTTTGAATTCTTGAAACCTCTTTCAAAGCTTGCACTACCTGATTGGTTGTTCTTCCAGCCTGCCTTGCATGTCAGTACAAACTTGGCTTCTTGCATATCCCCAAACCCTTAATTCTCCACAAATATATATATATATACACACACATAGAAAAGAGGTAAATATAAAAGAGTTCAAACAAAAGACAGATTGGAATACATGATCATGTTCAATCAAAAATAGTTAAACAATTCACAAAATTTACCAATTAGAAAAAATCCCACAACGCTAACCCATGCAGGAAAAGAGTTCCACTCATTTCTAGTTTTGCTAAAAGTGTCTGGAGACAATTTAGAAGTCCTTAGTCACACAGCTCACATAAATTATCAAATCTGTGAAACTCATCCCTGAGCTAAAAGATGTCTCAACAACCTGTATTATTTATATCCCACTTAAGCAATATTATGAGAAATTAGTTTTTGAACCATTTGTTAGGCTGCAATCACTGCAGTCATGAACTAGTGTCATGGCTATTTAAATATGATACATATTTTTTTACTTTCCCTGTATCCAAAGGAATAAGATAACAATTCCTTATTGCGATAAAATACAATATCAGAAAGTTATAATGCCATCATGTATATTATTTTTAATATACCAGGGGAAAAAATTCCTGTGGAACAAAGGAGGTGTTAGTGAACAAGCATATATGAATGTATAAGAAGAAAATAATAAATTTATCCTACGCGCAGATTGTAAACAGCTCAAATTGCTAGAGGTATTCAGAAATTAGCATATAAGTTCGGTGGTAGCAAGACACTTATCTCTGAGTGGGAGTTTTCTTTACAGTAAAGATGATACCTCTGATACTGTTAATGCCTTTAATGGCCTACGTTGTATCTTCAAGAAATTAAGAAGATTGTCTACACAGTTTAATTTGACAAAAGACACAAAGCCTTTAAAATTTTTACTATATTTACTAATTTTTGAGGATGCCTTCCCTAATGTTCTTAGGTCTTTATCTCTGAAAATCTTGCTAGGATGCTCTCTTCTTCACCTTGTTTGTTTTTTGGGTTTTTTTTTGTTTTTTAACCCTTCCATTCCAAAGATTAAATATATCAGCTTAGTTTCTCACAGGGTTTTTAGGCATTGCCACATTCATCAGTACAATGCTTGAGTCCCAGATGGTCTGTTACCAAAGTGGGATTTCCAACCTCTAAGTACGTCCTAAAGGTTCCCTCTCCACGAGGAGAGCTTGGTCCTGATGTCACAGAATGCTGCAAACTGACTTGGAAACAGTAAACTTGCTGGCATAAAATGTTGAGGAAGCGTATGCCATATGAGGAAAGGCTGAGGGAATGGGGCTTATTCAGCCTAGAGAAGAGAAAGCTTTGGGGGAGCCTAACAGCAGTCTGCTGGTACCCGTAAGGAAGTTATAAAGAAGATGGACCCAAGCTATTCACAGAGGGTTGAGAGGATGAGAACCAATAGGCATAAGTTGAACGAAGATACGTTCAGACTAGATATAAGAAAAAACTTTTTCACTATGAGGACAGTTAAGCAGTGGATCTGACCACCTAAACAAGTTGTGTGCAGTCGCCATCCTTGGAAGTTTTCAAGACCAGACTGGATAAAGCCCTCAGTAACATGGTCTGACCTCATAGCTCACCCTGTTTTGAGGTCAGCAGATTTTGACCCTGCAGGAGATGACCTCTTGAGGTCCTCTCCCACCTGGATTATCCTATTATGCTACAATCCTTTTTATTTCGATCTTGAACAGAGAGACAGATTGAATATTTATTGATCTTTCTGTTTATTTACTGCCTGCAATATAGAGGTTAATATGTTTTTAACAAGGAACTAAGGAAAAGAAAAAAAAAGCATCTCCATCCTAGACAGAGGTTAGAATGTAGATCTAGCCCAGGTGATCAATGAACCAACCAGGGAAGATGCTCTGTATAACTTGCTACTCACAAACAAGGAAGAATTTGCTGGGGCGTTGAAAGCTGAGATCAACTTTGTCTGCATTGATCGTGAGATTTTGGCATTTAAAATCCTGAGAAAACTAAGAAAAACAATAGAAAGATCAGAACCATGGACTTCCAGGAGATAGAATTCAGCTTGTTCAGGGATCTGTTTGGCAAAATCCAATGGAAAACTGCAAAGGAACCCAGGAAAGCTGGTAAATCTTCAGGGATATCCTCCTCAAAGAACAAGAGGCCATTCTGATGCACAGGAAGAAAGTCAGCATGAACAAGAACCTCCTGACCAAGTTCAGTCTCCGAAAGGAACCCCATGGCAGGCAGGGGTGTGGACAGATTACTCGGGAGGAATATAGAGATGTTACCTAAGCATGCAGTGTTGGAGTTAGAAAAAATAAAGCTCAGCTGTAGTGGAAACTGATAAGGGATGGAAAGAAGGGCAACAAGAAATTCAGTATGTCTATCCGTGTTACAAGGACATACAAATAGCCAAAGTACCCAATGCCTTTTTATTATCCCAGCTTTCACTGACAAGGTCTGCCATCGGGCTTCCCAGGTCACTAAGCCTGCTGTCAGACTCTCTGGGAATATAGAATTCCCCATTGTACAGGAAGACAATTAGGAAGTAATCATGTCAGTTTGGCATACACAAATCCAAGGCATCAGATGGGCTTTACTTGAGGTTGTTGAGGGAGCTGGCCATAGTCATTGTAAGGCCATGCTCTATCACCCTTGGGAGGTCATGGCAACTGAGCGAGGTTCCTGATGAACAGAAAAATATCACACTCCCCTTCAGGAAGATCAAGAAGGAAACCCACGTAACAACTGACCTGTCAGCCTAACTTCTAACCCCAGAGGACTATTCAGCAAACCCTCCTGGAAGCCCTGTCCCGGCATATGTATGGTAAGAAGGTAAGAGGGAAAAGGCAGCATAGATTTACCAAGGGGAAATCCTGTCTGCCTATTACAATACAATGCCAGGCTCTGCGGGAAGGGGATAGCAGTGTATGACATTTACCTTGACTTTGGCAAAATGTTTGACATGGTCTCAGAGAGTATTCTTGTAGTCAATTTGAGAAGATGTGGATGAGAAAAGTGGACTGTAAGATGGGTGAAAAATTTACTAGACCTTCAGACTCAAAGGGCTGTGATCAGCAGTACAAAGTCCAAGTGGTAGTCATTACTAGTGGCATCCCCTAGAGGCTGCTATGGGGGTGATATTTTTATTGTCTTTGCTAATAATTTGATGGGAGAGAAAGCACCTTCAGCAAGTTAATGGATAACACCAAATTGGAGATGGGGATCAATACACTGAAGGACAAGACTGCTATTCAGAGTGTCTGCAATAAGCTGGACAAATAAGTTAACATGAGTCTCATGAAGTTCAACAAACACAGATTTATGGTCCTACATTTTTATGTGGAATAACTCTGTAGAGTAACACAGGCTTGGCACCAACTGGCTTGCAAGCAGCTTTGCAGGAAAGGGGTGGGGAACCCTGGTGTACAAGAAGGATGTAAAATAAACATGAGTCAGCAATGTGCCCCTACAAGGATGGCCAACAACATATCAGGTTGTGTTAGCAGGAGTGTAGCCAGCAAGTCAAGGGAGGCGATACTTCCCCTCTGGGCTAGTCACAGATGGGCTGTTGTGCCTACTTGTGGGCTTCCCAGTACAAGAAAGACATTGCCATCCTGGTGGAAGTCCAATGGAGTGTCATCAAAATGCTCGGGGGGCTGCAGTGCATGGCATGTGAGGAGAGGCTGAGAGAACTGGGTTTGTGCACCCGTAAAAGAAGGCTGAAGAGACATCCTATTGTTTTGAAGTGTCTCATAAGAATGTGTAGAGAAAGCGGAGCCAGATTTTTTTCAGACATTGATGGGGACAGGATAAGCAGCAGCAGCACAAATTGCATCTGAACAATGTTGCCATGCTGGAGTGAGTCCAGTGGAGCTGATTAGGGGCTGGAACACATGAAATATTAGGAAAGACTGAGAGAACTGGGCTTGTTTAGCCTTAAGATGAGAAGTTAAGAGAATTTCCTACTGCTTTTATGAAGTTTTTAACAGAATGGCATAGAGAAAGTGGAGCCAGGCTCCTCTCAGAAATGCAGAGTGAGTTGCAGAGGGGGCAATGTACCTAAGTTGCAACACAGAAAATTCTGATTAGATTCGAGGAAAGCAATTTTATTTGACATCTGTTAAGCACTTGAAGAAGTTGCCCAGAGAGGTTGTGGAATGTCCATCCACTCACCAGGAAAAGGTCCTGAGCAACCTGATCTGGTTGAGCCTGCTTGGAGCAGGAACATGCTTGGATTAGATGCCTGTCGGAAGTTGCTTCTAGTCTAGATTTATAGAGCCTATGATTTATTTTTTCATAGTTTTAGTGAAAGTTTGTATGTATCCTGTATTTTTAATTTAATGTAAAAAGATTGACTATATTAATATATTTTAACTTTCTCTTTGTATAAAAGAGAACATTTAGAAGACAATATAAACATTCTCTATATTTAGAATGCAGAATTATACAGTTTCCCAAACTTTGTTTGGTTTAATGTAAATATAAGGCTTATCTTTGCTATGCATGTACTACAGAAGGCTTGTTTTGTTATCCTGTACAATAAAAATAGTCCCTAAATCAATTCATCTTAATTGTGCTTTTCATAATACATTTGCAGAGCATGTGTTTATCTATTACAGCTGTATATGCACCAGTCACAGACAGCAGAGTTCTGCTCTGAGGCTGTGTGGTCCTTCTGTTAAGTTATATCCATGACTCTGAAGGAAGGAGAAATCAGTAAAGCAGATATATTTATAAAATATATACACACACACACACATATATATACACATACACATACACAATTTATACTGATACTGACACATCTCATCTACGCAATCTGGAATTAAGTCTGCCAAGCAGACTTCTAGACATTTCCTCTTTCCACAACCCTTACAGTTATATCAAAGACTAGAAGTAATTCTGCCTCTACAGACACCTTTGCATAACCCACAGATGTTATCCCAGGACTACCATGTGCTCAGGTGGTAGGGTAAGACTTGGAAGGTTATGTGTAACAGCACCACCTGGTGAAATATTTCTGAAGTCTACATAAAGCAGTACTAGTTGATAGGCTGGTAGTCTGTGAAAATCAAGACGATGTTGAACCAAGCTTTTCCCAAATTAGTTTACCTAATTTATTGCATATTTCAGAGTTGCTTTGAAGATGTCAAGTATTAAAACTGGTCATTTATTACGGAACTTGCAGTTATCTGAATTTCGTGGTCACACCATTGCAGCAGTCATCATAGGACTGGAAAAGAAGCCTCGAGAAGTCATTTAGCCCATCTCATGGCCCAGAGCAGGATTATTTACCATTAGGTACATCCTGCCAGCTGCTCTCTAACTTGATCCGGTGATGTAAGAAACTTTCTAGACAAAAAAATCCTACAGACTTGCTAAAATCTTCCCTGTTAAACCTACAATTAATTACTTCTCTCTCTGTTTATCAGTTCCCTTTTATTCCCTTCTTTTTCAGAGTTTATTCTTTCTCTGTCTTTCCCTCAACTGCCCTGAGTGTATGCCAGTCTTTTACTCACTCTAATTTTTCTGTTATAGATTACCTTTACTCTGGTCTAGCTCCTCCTTGAGCAGCAGTTCCAGGCTCTGAACATAGTGCCCTAGCTGCTGCCTTACTGGTGATGACTGGAGCTGCAGAATCACTCAGTATGAATTAGAGGCTATGTTTCTGCTTATAAACTCCATCTGGACGCATAGCTTTTTGAGGGAACATATCATTAGTACTGTTCTGCAACAACCTTCAGATGCCTTTTTGCGGGTCTGTACCAGACCAGATGGTTTCTGTTTTCTGTATGAAGTGGATTTCTCCTACCTACAGGTAGCACCATGTGTTTACCCCTGCACAGTAGAATCCTACTTTTTTATTATATATCCCCACCTTCTTAAGTTTCATTTTCACTCCAAATATTCTTGAGTCCTCTTCCAGCTTGATCTCACTTGCAGATTTAATAAGCCTGTTCTCTTATCTCATCCTCTGGCTACGCATGAGAATATGACAGAGAACCAGACTTAGGACACACTTGCACAGCATCTTCCTAGATCGCTCCATTCATTCAGACACTGAGCCAGAAATAGCTGCTCTCCTGGTGCAGATTTTCTGATCTCTAGTGACTCAGCACCCACTCTATAAAAATTTAATCCGGGGATTGTTTCCCCGGTTTGCATGTGAGAATAACATCTGAGATGATATTAAAAATGTTACCCAACCACCTTCTTTCTCTGAAGTCTGTTAGCCTGTCCGTGACAGAAATCAGACATCATCAACCAATGCCTAGGATGAAATTAAATCAGGTCTAGCTCATTTGAATGCATCTGCTCTATCCAGTTTTTCCCTCTCTACTAAGAGGTGGACACTTAATTTTTTCTTAATTATGTTTACTTTGACAGCTATCTGATTGCAACAGACAATGTAAAAAATGGCACCTAACCATCAGACCTCTCCACAGAGCCTGTCATATCATCCCCCCATATTCAGTAGGTCTTTGGTTTTGATTTCACTACTGAAGTAATTTAAAAAATGTCTCACTACAGGTCTTACTGCTACATTTTGTATACATCATTTCATGCCATGGTCTTTTTTATTTTGTTCCTTCATATTAGTGTTTTTCTACTAATTTTTTTAATGTGGTCCATACTTTTTTCTCTTTTTTTTTTTTTTTCTTTTTAGAGGGGAAAGAATATTTTCTAAGAATTCATCAAGGTTGTTCAACAGGAAAAGTATAAAAACTGTTATTAATATTAGACTTCCTGGCCACTTCTATGGACTTAAACATTTATTTTCTAACATGGATAGCATAGCCAGAACAACAACAACTACTACCCCAACAAAAAAAAAGAGCCCAGGAAACGAAACCAAACAAAAAAAGTGAAACCAAACAAAAAAAGTGAAACCAAACAAAAAGCAAGGAAATCGGGAGCATAGAAGAAGCCTTATAATTAGCCTGTTTGCCTGCTTTTAAACTCATGAAAGAAATCCTGGGAAAAAAAGCAGCACCTTTGAGGATTTTATTTGGGTGTTCTTATGGCTCTGATATAGAAACAGGTGTGGAAAGATAGTGCAATGGATGCTTTGCAAGACAGGCACGGTGTTAAAGGAAAATTATAGAAAAACCAGAAATGTACTAACCCAAGAATGAGAAACCAGGACCATCCTTGCAGGGGCAGGTAACTGGGACTGACAACTGGCAATCTGCTGCCGCTCCTGAATGTCTTGTTCTTCTGCTTGCACCCAGCCCTGCACAGGTGATCTTGCTCGCTGTGTCTGTCTTCCAGACCATAAAGGTGTCTCATGGGACTGTTTAAATGTTATAAAATTATTGCTTTCTACACTGTTCTTAGTAACAGAGCCGTAAGTACACAAGAGGTACTCCAATATTAAAGCAATCTCTATATTTTCAGGACAGTTTTGGGAATGCTGAGAAATCACTTCCCTAAAATGATACAATTCCAGAACTCTATGGCAAATTCAGAATTGCACCACTTTGTCTTGGGCTCCAGCTAAAGCTGTTAAACAAAAACATCATGATTCTTCTCCCAAAAAGTGTTGTCTGACGTTTGTTGTTTTTTATTCCGCTGAGATGGGCTGTGCTGGTCCCAGAAATACTCAAATTTGTTGCCTTTTCCTATAAGTGATAGCCATATTAGACACCAGGAAGACAGAATCTTTGCATTATCTATGATCTATGTAATATGCAACCCTTAACACTTGTGTATCTGCCTTTATTGCAAAATTAATTTACTCCTCCTGCCAACATATTTACAACAAAGCATGAAACTGCAGGCTCTACTCTTTCACAGTCCAGTTGACTGTGATGCTCGATCTATAATTCACACTGCTGTGTATTTTGATACCAATTTTATTTTTTTCCTGATACTTTGCACAATTTTATTGCATGTCTTCGTCTTATGTAACTATTTGGCAGTAGCCTATAACTTAATTTTTCTCCATTCCAAGTTAGCAACCCATTCACATAATAAATCTTTCTCACTTTCTTTTTATTTTTTTGACAAAATAGAAGCTCCAAGCATATGAAGGTTCTCTTCTAAAATTTCAGTTTAACTATTCCTTCACTATTATGCTAGTCTCCAATTTTCCTTAAACATGTATGCTTTGTAAATCACACAAATCTATAAAACAAACACATTGAGGAAGAATGTGTGCTCCATATATAGGTTTGTTATGCTAGATAAGAAATTCCACATTGTTTTATAGTATGTTACAGTTTCATGGGGATATAAACAAATACCTGAGGCATGGTTAAAGCTTTCAGCCTTTGCTCTGGCATTTTCAGCACTTGGTTTTTCATCTTCGTGATTGCATTAATGCTATTGTCTTGCTTATAATAACAGTAACAATGTTATCATAATCATATCCCCTGTTTAAGCAAAGTGAAGCAATATTTTCAGTAATAAAACAAAGTAAAGCAGTTATTTATAGATGAGGGAAGAAGAAAAGGTTACCTCTGACAAATATGGCAGTGAATATTTTGTATTACGAATGACTGTCTTATCAGGAGAATATATTTACCCAAATGGGGTTTCAGTCAGGATAAATATTTGTTCTGAGCTAAACTCTCTGGTTTCAATCCTCACGTATCCTGGAAAATCAAAATAAGTTTTATTCTCAGGCTGAAGACTTCACATACTTTATTTTTAATTTGTGCCCATGCAAAGCCAGGACTCAGTGTCAATATTCAAAGGGTCTGAAGACCTTCAAACTCAATCATACTTGTTATGGTTCCTTCCTTCCCATGCCTGATCCCCTCTGACAATAAGGAGGCCCTCTGTGTTACAGGAAGACCTTTATTCCCTATCTATTGGCACCATGTCATATATTAATTATACATTTACTCACTCTTACAGCTTCTCTGCTACCGATCCTTCACCCTAGTTTGCAACATCGGAAAGCATGCAGTATTCATGAAAACAATTTTTTTTTGTCATTCTCATAGGTTCCAGGCTCACTTAGAAGCTCCTTAAGCTAATAGGTATCCAGCACATTTTCTATTACAACACTAAAGTGTAATTAGCATTATCAGTATGTTCTGGGGAGAGAATAGTGAGTTAATGCAAATCCTCTGTGATCTGTCGTAGCTAATGTTTTTTAAGGCACAGATACTTTTCTCAAAACATGTCCTTATCAGAGAGGGAAGGGAGAGTGAGGAGTGCTGGAGTGTTATCAAGGAGTGATTGTATTGCTCTCTCTGTGTTTCTGTTTTTCCATATATAAAATTGTGAAGTCTTTTCCCCTGGAAATTTCATGTACGTTTAATTAATCTATTTAAAGAATTTTGACATAAACAGAAGAATGGATTTACTTATCTCTTCCACTTTAATTTCTGTGTTCCTCTAATTTGTATGGCATTCGCATCTCACAAATGATTTTTTTTGCCATTCTCTGTTGAACTTTCATCCCACCTTTTGAGAAATTCTCTAGCTATGCCCTTGCCATTGGAAATTCAAGATTTTCACTCTGTAATGAATGGCTGTGATTACCAAGAGCATATTCTCAGATACTCAACAGAATGGCCTTATGCATCATCTGCACACGTAAAACGTTCCAGTATTTTGCAGTAATTCAAATGATCGAGGCTGTTTGCCAAGGAATGCTTTAAGAGTTTATAAATTGAGTGATACTTAATATAGAAGTGACTTAAGTACATCTGTAGTGTTCATACAGAAGGCTTTTTACTTTTTTGGAAATTGGTATGGCTGAAAGAAAACATAAAGCCAAAGTAGAGCCATTTTTCTTTTGATTGGAGGACTCGTATAAATCCCACCCCTAGGAATGCTGAGCATCCCTGCAGAAACAGTTTGTATCAAGGTGTTGATGTTCAGCACCTTTGAGGACTGTGAGACTTATTTTGATGGGATTTATCAGTATTTAGACAGCCTCAGGAATTGGCCCAACAATAATAAGAGAATGACCTTATTTTTAAATTATGGTTTCTAGCAGTAATTGTTTTGCCTTTAACTAGTTTTTCACATTTTACAGTTGCTGGCATAATGCTAAGACTAATATTTTTTGTGCTTTTTTATCATTGTTATGAATGTCTGTCTTTTTTTAGAGAAGAAAGACTGTTCCTGTTGTGTTGTAACTGTGCTTATGCCATTTTTATACAGGAATCAGAGCGGAGAAGGATGAAAGGAATATCTGATCTAAAATTTTCTTGGACAACATAGTCCCTTCTTCACTGTCCAGAAGTCATCTGGTCAGTTTTGAAGGCAGATCTTTTTCAGCTTCTGGATGGGTTCACTTCCAATGAATAAGGGCTGCGTTTTTTTGATTCACCAGTTAATTTACTGATAATTCTCTAGGAAAAGTAAAAGAAGGAAAGGGAACGGCTTTGCAGCTCACTTTTGAATGATGCTTATGTAGTACTGAATTTAACTACTGTTTTTATACAGTTGGGTTTTGGATGAGAGTACAACATGGGTGAGAACTTAAATTGCATGCCTTGATCTGTTTGTTGAAAAGATATCTGTTTTCTATTACCGGTCCTAATGACTGTCCTCCAAGATTTCTGAAACTTCCCAGAAAATCAAATTATAATAGCAGGAGCATTACAGTGTGTGCAGATTGCTGCTGTCCAAGATGAGAAAACTTTGAAAGGGTTCTAGGGGAATAGTTTGGGCACTCCATAGAGATAATTCTCTCAAAGCCCCTTCTTAATAAAGGTCCTATTGTGTGGGATCAGAGGTCCATCAGTCCTGGGAACCGGTCTCCAGCAACGGCCAGCAGCAGATGCTTAGAATTATGCACCAAAGTTTATGACGAGTAACCAAGAGACCACACCTTATGT
Source organism: Stercorarius parasiticus (assembly GCA_013396915.1). NCBI lineage: Eukaryota > Metazoa > Chordata > Aves > Charadriiformes > Stercorariidae > Stercorarius > Stercorarius parasiticus. The sequence continues at coordinate 72,240 of VWZL01003826.1, forward strand.
GAAGATCCCGGACTGGACTTTAGTGCTACTCTAATGCCGTAACAATCTAATCAAACATAACAACCACTTATTTTTAGTCCTGTTACAACGACGCTACCACTCATAATCCAAACTTCTTAATTCTATTAAAGGTCATTAGTAATATAATAAAATGAACATTATCTGCCCTTTGAGCTCTCACCCTTCCAGTGGATTGTTACAGCAAGTTGTCTGTGTCCTGAGATTTTGCAAAGAGAAATAAAGTGTTGAAGGTTTATTCCTTGGGTCTGCTCAGAGTTTTTTTTTCATGGTTCCTGATTTCACCAAGGTTAGTCATACTATGGTTACTTAGGTTTGGTACATTTTATTGCCATGATTCCTACATCAGATGGAGAAGCAGAAGAAGAACTACACAGTTGAACAAAGCTAAGTGAAAATTAATCTAAAACAAGTTAGGTAACATCATATATAAAACAAACTTAGAATTACAGGACAGGCAGCAGATACCTGGTAGCTGAGTAGTTTTGCTGATGCAGCTGTGACAACCTGGACAATAGCAAAAGAAAGTTCACAAATCTCTTTTTTTAACTACACTTAAAACCAACTTAAAATACCAGATATGCTGGGCCATAAGGCTGCAGCAGGAAGGCGCATAAGAATTAGACAAAATGTGTAGTGATGCCTCCTGTGGCTCCCCTTTCAGCCTTCAGTAATTTGTAGCTGTGAAAAGCAATTGTTCAGGAACTTTCTGAAGTGAAGGCTGCTTCTGAGACTAATAGCCACCAGCAGATTTCCCCCACTGGCCCATAACTTTCTCAAGTTGCTTTTGAACCCTTGGAAAGATTTAGCATTCACAATATCCTTCAGCAAAGAGTTCCACACCTTCCTTATGCACAATAAAAGGAAATATCTCATTTAAATCAGGACAATTTCTACAATCTATATTTAATCCAAACTCTACAGCTTTTGATTCAGATATGAAAACTGATGTAGATGAAACACATGTGCCTGAAAGGTTTTCCAGTTCTCCCTACTAAACCCTGTTAGTCTAATAAAATAAATGAGGTTAAGACCAAATAGAGTCTGCGGAAGAATAATATGTTTAAGTCCTGATTTCTGTTATACCATATCCTCTGTCTTTTTCTATAGGACCTAAGATCATTAGCCTTATAAAAAAAATCTGGTGCATGTCATTATTTCCTACCAGACCTGTGAATTTTGTAATGAAAGGAACAGTTTATAGCTACTTCAGGGAGAATGGCAGAAAAACAGTTCCCTAGCTTAATTAGGTATGGATAGCAGAAAAAACAAGTACTGATCTCCTTACAACGTCATAATGTATTACTGTGACCTTTCTTAATCAAAATACTTGTGCAGCTTTTATAGATTTTATTTTTTTTCCCTGCAGTCAGTGAATGTAACATGCTTAATTTTAAAATGATCAGCTTTTCACAGATGGAGAAAACTACTGCATTTCTCTTCTGCGTAAAATGTGAAACTACTGTGCAATAGCAAAACCAGGATTTCACAGCCTATGAGCTAGGAATCATTGCAAAAGTTCTGGTTTTGTTTTTGTGTTTTTAAAATGAGCAATCTATCATTCTCTGTTCCTTTGGATATTTTCAAATTTGCAGACCAATACAATCAGTTCATGAATTAGATAAGACTGCATTAGATTTTTTCCTCTTGCTTTTACTATTTTAGCATGACAATTATGAACACTTCATGCTTTGCTCCTGGGAATTCTGATTACCTTTTGAAATTTGTATTTAAACTTACACTTACAAATTTTACTCTTTTCTCAATATCTCAGCTGCCTAGAAAACAGCCAATTTTAGGTTTTGGTTTTGGTTTTGGTTTTTGGTTTTTTTTCATCTGCTTCACTATGAAGAATCTCTTAAAAGTACTCTCTTAATTGTTTTATAATTGGATAATTTTTGTAAGCAGAAGATTTTATCTTAATTTTATTCTTTATTAGATTACCTTATAATTCTTATCCTTTTCTCTATATGTTGATAACTTTCCAAAATACTCCTACACTACTGTCACAGCTGTCTTTGAGTATTCTCTACCAAATCATGCAAGCATTCTCTCTATTTCTTCATCAGTCTATTGCCCTTTTTTGACTTTACTGCTCAGCAGGAGACTGATGCTGGACTTTGGACAAATGTTCCAAGTTTCATATTGATCCCTAACTGGTTTCCTGTAGCTGTCATCAAGCTGTTGCTTGTTCTTTATTCTTGAGTCTACTTATTTCTTTATTCTGTAAATCTTTCTACCCTATCTGTAAAAGTGGTGAGTTGCTCTATAAATTCTATTTCCTTTCCAAAGCCTCACATTTGTTTTAAACTAGTACTTGATATAGTCCTGTCTATATTTTATATCTTTAAAATATTTTTCTATCATTGTTTTGTTTATTTTGCTGCCTTTAGCTGCAGATGCATTTTAGATGCTACATTGTTTTGAATCAATAAGTATACGGCCAGTCTGACTATACACAACCTCACTACTGCACGATCACACACTTATCAATGCACATATAAGAAAACACATTGCTAGTGAAAAATTATGTCAATAGCTAAACTACTGGCATCACAAAGACTTTACTCGTTCATGGTCAAAAGGGTGGGGATTTTTGCGGTCAGAGACCTACATGGAAATCTAATTAAAATCCATATAACAGGTATGATCTTAGGAGCTTATAATGAAACTGTACTTTGTAATAAAATACAAGAGTGACATAATTTTGATGAGAACTGCCATAATTAGTTATGACTAATTCTTACCTCTTTCCCACAAGGATAAAAATCATAAGAATATCCATACTGTCTTGCACAAGTTCCTGCCTATCGGTAGCGAAGATTAGAGAAGGCACATAAGAACACGACATGTATATGACTTAGTTTCCACGGATCAACCTGTTTGGGTCTTCCCTAGCAAACTCTTCTACTCTGATTATAATTATTAATAGCTCTTGATTAACTAATTCCTTGATTTTTTTTCTAGCCGATTTTTAATTAATTTATACTTAGTTTCCGTAACAATGAGTAGCAGTGAATGCCACAATTTAATTATGTTGTGGGATTTTTTGTTCTAAAAAGAAATGCTTCTTTGCTTTAAGCCTGCCATATGACAGTTTTACCAGGTGTGTGTTAGTTTTTGCATTACAGAAAATAATGAATGGCCATTCTCTATGCACTGCCCTCACAGCTTTCATATTTCGTAAGTTTCAATCAGATTGGGAGGATATGTCCTCTTTTGAACAGATTCCTGTTCTATTAAGTCTCTCCTCCAACTGGGATCAATCATAATTTTCTGTACCTTTTCATGTTCAATACTCTTTTTATTTTTTGAGATGGGAACTGTGCAGAGTAAACAAGGTGTGGGGTATTGATACATGAATGTATACATTAACATAATTGCTGGGGTTTTTTTTTTCCCCTCTGTGTATTATTTCAAATTACCTTATACATAAAAGTCTATCATTTCTTGGTTCAAGAATCACCGGTTGTGCCCTAAAAGTGAAAATGAGGTGGTGTGGAAGTATTTTATCATACTAGTGTAGTGACAGTTATTACACATAATTTGCTGTAGTAAGCGTAATCTAATCACAATAGTCTAACGTTCACCTAATTAGCATGGCTTCAAGAGCAGTTCATTAAGTGGTAGTTTCAAACTAGCATGAGTGGCTTCCCAGTAATGCTGTAAATAACTCCTATGTCCAATAAACACGCATCTTAGAAGCAAGAGACTGACAGTATTGGTATAAAATGCATGATCAAAGTTATTCTGGTTTTAACCAAAAAAAATCGTTTTCTGAATACTTTCTTATGGCTGTGAGATTGACCACTGTATTTTAGCATATCACAGAAAAGAGTACAGTCATGTAAGTTCTAAATAGTTGCCTATTAAAGCAAGAATCTTTGATCATTATAACTGAGACCTGTATTGAATAAAAATATGCACAATGCCAAAATCAGTTACTAATTGATCAGTATATGTACCTTTAAAAAAAAACAGTTTAGTGCTGGTCAGATGAACCTTGTGCCATTTCTGTACTGGACACTGACAAGGAGGAGAAAAGCACTGTGTTAAGCAAAGCATTTGCTGAAAAACCCTGTGGAAAATGTTTCAACATTGTATAAGCCAGAAAGAATGTCTATTTTTGTGCTACTTTTATTTCCTAGAGATCACAAAGTACTTTAGAAACTTGGGAATTTTTTCATAGCTATATTTGAAGTAAAACATGTGAAATTTAGCAAACGTACCTAATGAAGGCCCAGGAACTGAAAAAAAAAAACCACATTGGAAATATTTGGATTAGCAAACCAATTATTTTTAATCCTACCATAATACTAACAATCAATGAGTATACATATGAGAGTGCAACAGGATTTAAGAACATTTAAGTCTTTACCTGATATCTGATACTATGAGCTGGGTGGAAAGCAGCTTGGTAGAAGAGGACTGGGGGGTCCTGGTGGACGAATTGAACATAAGACATTGATGTGCCCTTGTGGCAAAGAAGGCCAACAGCCTACTGGGCTGCGTTAGGAAAAGCATTGCCAGCAGGTTGAGGGAGATGATTCTTCCCCTCTTCTCAGCACTAGTGAGACACATCTGAGTGGTAGGTCCATTTCTGGGCGTCTCAGTACAATAGAGATATGGACATACCGGAGTGAGTCCAACGCAGGGTCATGAAGATGATTAAGCAATTGGAGGATCTGTCTTCTGAGGAAAGGTCGAGACTGTTTACCTGGGAGAAGAGAAGATTCAAGGGGGAATCTTACCACTGTGTATAAATACCTGATGGTGGCAGGCAGCCGAGAATATAGAGGCAGACTCTTCTCAGTGCTGCTCAGTGAAAGGACAAGAGGCAACGGGCACAAAATGTAAGACAAAAAGTTCTGTTTAGAAAAAGCTTTTTTATTGTAAGGGTGATCAAACATTGGAACAGGTTGCCCCCATCAGTTGTGTAGTCTCTATCCTTGGAGGTATTCAAAACTCAACTGGACATGGTCCTGAGCAACCTGCTGTAGTTGACCCTGCTTTAAGCAGGGGGTTTGGACTAGACAGTCTTCAGAGGTCCCTTCCAGCCTCAACTGTTCTGTGATTCTGTGAATTTTCTTTCAAGCCTAAGGAGACAAAAAGCCCCTGTGAAAAGGATAGGTCTCTGATGATACCCTATGCTTGGAGATCTTGATCTCAAAAAATGGAAAAAATTACACAAAGACTCTTGGTGATAAGATGGTGCTCAAATATCTGAGATTGCTATAGCAGCCATTTATAAGATTTTGTTCCAAATACACATCAGCAGTACCCAGTTGTATATCAGTCAGCTGGTTTGAAGAAAACTTCTGAAGTTGGAATATTTTGTTGATTAATATAAATACCTTTTCTCCAAAACAAGAAGACCAGGTAAGCTTCACATTCTCCAGGGGAGCTTTCCCAGCATATAGCAGGCCTCATTAGCAAGGCAAAGGGCTGGGCCGTGTTTGCCAATGACATTTACTCTACGGCTCCCCATTCCTTAGTGGTAGCTGCAGTAGGATTAAGCTGTGCTGTCAACCCACAATCGCTATGTTTAAGGTGTGACACCATGCCAGGACCTGACTCACCCCACACACCCAAAGTCTCCCTTCAGAAAATCACTCCAACCTCCTGAACCCCAGCACCCCATTCTATAGCACTCATCCAATACCACCGGATTTTGTGGCCAGAGTGACCTCTTGTCCTCAGTAGCAGTGCAGTCTCTCCTGCCTTGCTCCAGAAATAACACTTTCTCCAAAATCTTGGGATCCATTGCTCCTGGCAGAACTCCCCAAACTTGGGTCCTGGAACATTACCAATTCTTACAACTTTCTGCTGTCAGCTGGGTGTTCTTATCAAATATGCAGCTGAAACCATTACCTCGTACTTCTTCATGCGATTCTGGAAGCCATCTGTGGTTAACACGTTTTTACTAAGGTCACTAAGTAGCTCAGCAGAGCTCTGTTTGAAAGCAAGCAGCGCCGGCTCCATCTCTGAAGGGACCATGTGGCATTTGCCTGTCAGAACACGCTGAAGCTGTGGAGGAAGAGAGGATGAAATGCAGGACCTCTGCAGGAAGGGGAGAGACAGTATAGCTCTGGCAAATGGGAAAATTATGGACAAAATTTACCTGAGATCCAAATCTGGAGTGATTTTCAACTCTTCTGTAGTTTTGTGTTAAAGTCCAACCCACTTGTTAATAACATTTCCTAGAGTATTCCTTTCTCAGTCGAAGCAAAATAGTAACTGATGGCCATTAAATAAATAATAGCACAATAATTATAAAAACATGAGCCCAGATTGACTTTCTTGGAGCCAAGAAAAATATAAAATTAACAGCAGGAAATGTTTCATTTAGGAAAAATACTGGTCATTGTGTCTTGCAAAACCTTATTTCACTGATTAATTCTGAGTTTTCAAAAAGTCTCATGGAAGTCCTGGAGGTAACATTTTTAGACTTTTGTTTGCTTTTAATTATTTTCAGAACTGGGATCGTATCTTGCATTTTGCAGGATTGTACCATTCATTTGCACTGTCATTTGCAGCCCCTGTTAGGAGGGAGCTTCCTTTAAAATGACTATGACAGCTACTGAGGGAAAAACTGAAACCATGACAGAGAATTTGCAAAAATGGCTTTTTAGATACATATGAATATGGTTTTCTTTGATATGAGTACAGTTACATGTGTTTATTTTAACTGCTTGTTTTATGTTATATTTATATATTTCTGTTCTGTAGTATGGGTTAACCTGATTAAGTGCCATGTATCAGACTTGATCATTGCAATAATTTTGAAGGGTTCCATAGTTACAGTTTTGCTTTAGGTGCATTTTGTTTTACTTTCAGTGGATTGTGCAGATGGAGTAAAGTTCGTAATAAAATGTCTGCAAACAAAAAAATTTTACCATTTATATGCTTGCCTTTTTGTGGGGAGAACATGTAGATTGAGTTATGGGAGTCAGTGGTCTCTGAATCAATGATCTTACCCTTTATTCAGGAAATCAGTATCTTTTTTAATCAATTAAAATGATAGGAACACAATACGCCCCATCTGAATGAGAATAAAGAATAATCCAGCCCAATAACTTGTCTCTGGGGAAAAAAAAAAGCCACATTACGATTGCATCTTCCAGCAAGAAACCCATTGTGACATAATCTGTCTTTCATATTTTTGTCTCAGCTCTCTGTGTTTACTACCTTGCATTGACATTACTCATGAAACAATAGGACCAATATTCCTTGTAACTTATGTTATTATTGGTGATTATTGGACTTATTTTGACAACCATATAAAACTGAATCCATTTTGTCACCCTGATAAATTCTTGTTCTTAAAAGCTTCCCGTGAGAGAGTTCCACAAGTTAACTACAGGCTGTGTAAAATATCACATCCCACTTACTAATTTTGCATTTCCTCCTTTAATTTTCAGTTTATCTTTTTTCTTAAAAAAAAAAACCAAACAGATAAAGAAACATAAGATTCCAAGTAGTCTTTTCTAAAGTTTTCATTTCATGTGCATTTACTATGTTCCCTCTTATGTTTTCATTTCTGTGGGTAACAGTCCTATACGCTTGCTAAATAGAAGAAACTCTTCCTTGTTGTTTTTGATCACTTGTGTTCTGAAGAATCTGTCTCTAATTCTGCAATATTACTATGAGATTGGGCAAATAGGCTAATACGATTCAAGACAAAGCTGTAGGATTGATCAATATAAAGGCATTATTGTATGTTCTAAATTATTCATCATATTTATGCATTCTAATGCTATAAAAGTGTTTTGACTATAGTTGTATATTGAGCAGGTCTTTTCTTGAGCTGCCTACGGTACCGGTCTTGAGTTTGTCCAGTTAATTTGGAATTTTATAAAACTGCCTGAGCAGTTTTAAATTTCTGAAATTTTATTCCTTTCCTCCCACCTTCCCTAGATCTCTCCTACCTGAAAGCAGGTTGGCTGGAAGAGTAGATGATTTCCTAAGTAATGCTACTAAGTTTGCACAAGTGTAAACTGTCTCAATATGAAAGATTAGGACGCGCGTAATTGGAGGTTAATGTCTTGAAACTGGAACAGTATGATACAGAACAGAAATTGAAAACTAAGTCAAATTATAACAGTGAGTATAAAGAACAGCATGATCAAAATAAGAAAGGACAAGGTACAAGCAGAGTGAAAACTAATGCACTTCTGGATAACTTTATATTCATCCCATGTTTTTTGAAAGAGGACGACTGTGGGAATAGTTGACCCACACTATTCAGATAATAACGGAGAGTACAAAACATCTAAAATACCAATCTATGTTTTGCTTTAATCTTTAATAAAGAGGTTATCTATGGTTAGATAACAAATGTCGTTACCATCTGTGATGAAAACAGGGAAGAAGGGAGATTACTGAGGTATTTTCAGATCATCTGGATCTCGAGTTGTTCCTTCAGTAACCTTGGAACTTACTAGTAATTACTCTTAAAAGTTCGTGGAGGCTGAGTGATGCCCAAAGTTAGATACTAGCTTCAAAAAGGGTGAGGAAAAAAAGTAAAAGAACACAAGGAATTATAGATCAGTCAGACTGTAATTTAGCACCTTAAGTAATAATGTTAAACACCTCAAGCAAGTTTGTATCTAAATCAAAAGTGAATATCAGCAGGTTCCAGATGTGTGAAATCAAATATATTTCTGTAGGAAAGTCTGTCATCATCTTCTGAAGAGCAACAGTAGCACATAGCTGCAGTTATAAGCCTTGAGAGAGCAGGTCTTAATAACTGAACTCAGTAAAATTAATCCAGAAAAAATCAGTAAAAATTAGCAGTCTTCAGTGTTGAACAATGAGAAAAAGTTGTGTATCCCTGATGGAGAAGTTACTGTTGTTAAATGATTGCCCATGTTCACAGAATCACAGAATGGTTGAGGTTGGAAGGGACCTCAAAGATCATCTCGTTCCAGCCCCCCTGCCATGGGCAGGGACACCTCCCACTAGACCAGGCTGCTCAAAGGCCCATCCAGCCTGGCCTTGAATGCTTCCAGGGATGGGGCATCCACAACTTCCCTGGGCATCCTGTTCCCATGCATCACCACCCATGTTGATTTACTGTTTCTCAGCCTATGTGTTTCACAGGGAGTACCAGGCCCCCTGCACAAAATTTAATCTCCCCTTCTACAACTGTGGACAAGCCAGCTGTATTGAGGCATTGCTCTCACGGCAGGGTTGGCTCATGGGTTGGTGTCTCCCAAGAGCAGCACTAAGCAGGGCTCCTTGACCTGTCTTTGCCCATGCTGCCACAGCCAAGCTCTGGAAGCGCAGTTCAGCTGGTGGCCGTGAATAATCTTATTGGCAGGGCAACTTGCCCTGCAGTTGCAGCTCAGCGTAAGGTACCCTGATGGACATGGCAGTACAGTGTCAAGACTATAACGATGGGTTTGCTCTTCTGGGCAACTTTGGTGGCCAGATGCTGAGGAGGGAAATCTGGCCACCTGTGGACTTTTGGGAAGTGTATTTGGCTCAGGTCAATTGCTATGACTCTTCAAGTGCTTGCTATGTTGCAGAATTGGGATTCAGCATCTCTTCCTTGCAATTTATTTCCTGTGGCTAAGGATGTCCTAGAGCTGAGTAGAGCAGCTGAGAGCAAAGGATCAGTCTCTCTTCTCCCTCTGCTGACAGCTAGTCCGCATCCCTGACCAGAACACCCATGGAGGAGAAGATGACAGGGAATGGAAAATGAAGGAAATGAAGGGTGATGGAGACTGATCGAGCCCAAGTGGCGCAGAGAACGATGCAGGAAACAGGAGCTTCTCCTGTAGCTCCTGTTCCTATTTAGCTCCCTCCTTAGGACCTATCACAGATCCCTTGACACTAGTAATAAGTTGCGGTATCACAGAATCACAGAACAGTTGAGGCTGGAAGGGATCTCTGGAGATGGTCCAGATAGAAGTTCTCTGGTACATGGTTGCATTGACAAGCAGATGTGGGCCTCGGCCTTTTGTTCTGCATCGGTTTGCTTCTCCAGAAGGGTACAGCAGACGCTTAGACACCAGCTGCTCAAGGAACAAATTCTTTGACGTTGTTGGAGTCCCAAGGGTGCGCAGAGGATAGTTTCTGACAATCTTAAGTGCTAGATTTGCTTTTTTTCCCCTTTTAGAGAAATAAGGTGGACTGCATGGAAAGCTTTTTTTTTTTTCTGATAGTCCTTTGCTTTTCAGCCCCAGATTATAGAATTCACTGCACCTTCCTTTTCCCTAAGGCACAGCAAACCTCCAGGTTGAGCCAAGTAAGGATGTATATTTTAGACTACCTAGGGAAGTTGATCTCTAGAAACATATGGCATTTCAACTTCAGCAGTGACATAATTGTCACTTGACTGCAATAATGTTAATTTAATTAAATGCATCCTGGGAAAAAAAAAAGTGTTAATACGTTAGTTAAAAAGTAGAGCATTTAAATTAGAAGATCAAATTCAGATTTAGGTACTGCACATTTTTAATTACCTTGTCCATATATAGAATGGTGTAATCATTAATTACTTGACAGTATGTTGGGTTTTTTTTTCACTGGACCTTTGCGTCAAACTATAGATCTGCTCTAAGGACTGATGGGGGTTCTAAACATCAAGGTGTGGGATGTTCCTAGCTGGAGTTTGAAGAATGAATTGAAAGATGCAGGTTTCTAGTTTGGAGAGGGAAAGTAGAGGGGATGGGTCCATTAGGTGGGCAAGAAAACACAATGTCAAATGAAAACGTAACTTGGTACTCCCTCTTGCTCAGCTGTTGAAGCACTTTATGTCTGGTCTTTCAGAAGGGAAGGGGCAGTTCTGCTGAACACATCATTCTGGAAAGGCATGAGATACCACTGGGCAACCTTTGGGTTAATTAAGTTTTTGCTGTGGAATTATAATTTTATTTCCTGAGAAATTGCATGAGAATAATATAATGAGGAATTAGTTGTTACAGGCATAAGATCTTACTGAAATAACAAACAAATGACACGATCATCATAGTAAACTCTTTGGAATGGCCTTTTCTGTTCAAATCCAGAGATGCAGAAAGTAGTAGAAAGCCATTAAAGCAGAATCAGCTGGGGGAAGAAAGACAACCACCACCGTCATCTGTATTAACATATTGTGTAAGCTTCAAGTACTTTTGGGGGATGGTTTTGTACGTGGAACAGAGAACATGCTTCATTTTGCCTGTTCTGATCTTTTACACTTCTGTGAGTCCATACAGAATCATGTAATTATTCCTGTACTGTAAATAAGTCCATCTGTGAGAGACCACCCTTGAGAGATCAAAACTCAGATGCCTCCAAATCCCAAATATTGTGATCTGCTTATAAAAGAAGTTTTATATTGCAGTTCTGGTTTGTCTCTTGATTTTTTTTGCTTATCCCACTTATATATGTGTGTGTGACAGTGAGGGTGGCCAACTCCACAATTTTTGCAGTGACTGCAAGTAAAGCCTTTTCATGTTGCAAAAATTCTCACACCCACCTCTACTAACTCCTTCCCGGCAATTAATTCTGCCAGAATGTTCTCCCCACATAGATTTGTGTTCATCCTTCAATCTTACCACTGCTGCTTCTGAGAGTTTTTCGCCCTCTCTCTCCCAGAACAGTGGGCGCAGTTGTAACTTTTCACCACTTCTTCATCTGTTCCTTCTGCCCCAGCAAGCGCTTCAGGGGAAGGAAGAGCGAAAGCCAAGGAGCTTTTCTTCCTTCCAGCCAGCTGAGAGGAACAGGGGGCAGGGAAGCTCAGAGCTCATCCGTGCTTCAAACCTGAGGAATCTAAGAAGTGCAAGTGTAGGGACAGGGCTTCTGAGCTATATGTTCTATTGGTTTCTCTGCTTTGTTACACTGGTGGTTGATGCACCTCTTCTTCTTCTGGATAAAAATGTGAGCAGTGGCAGAGAAAGAAGACAGCATTAGGTGTTAAATTTTGGTCTATATCATTCTAGTTACCTTCTCTTCCACCAGGCTAATGGTTAGCTCAAAATCTCTCACTTCTGACCACTGACGGTAATGCCAGTTTTGCACCTCTTGTAGTGTCGTAGTACTCCTAAGTCCCTCTTGGTCCTGGCATTACTTCAGTCCCCAGAAGCCACCCTTGGGATGTTTAGTGCCAGTAGCATCCATGTCGCCTTGGTCTCTTCCTCTCCATGGAGAGCTTAGGCAGCCCTGCATACCCTGGGAGATAAAGGATGTGGCAAAGCAACAGCAGAGTCTGGTGAGTGGATCAGAGAGGGCAGAGAGGGGTTTGTCCTGCGGGGAGGGACTTTCAATGAGGCAGTGGGCTGGGGAAGAAGAACTTTGTGCAAAACTGGTACATGCTGTGCATGATGGATAGGTAACTTCAGTGAGTTACATGTCCAGTTTGTTTCAAGTGCCTGCTTTGTTAGGAATAACTAAGTCCTTCAGAGCAAGGAACGCTGCGGATAATGCATGTTATGCTGCTTCCTAACTTGAATGTCTGCTTTTGACACAAATTGAGGTATGATTTCTAAAAAGGCGATTCAGCCTCCGGGAAACGTACCCAGTGAAACAGCCCTGCCAGCCCCTCCGCCCGCGGGAGTCATTTTGAAGAGATTTTCAGAGGCATCTCCCTCTTGCCTCGGGAGATGCTGTCCCGCACCCGCGGGAAGGCGCGGCGTCCCCCAGGGAGCCGCACACGGGGCGCCCCGCGGCCACCTGCCGCCGTCGGGAGCGAC